>CM041783.1:73212354-73214854 GCA_023374045.1 Limonium bicolor
GTTGCAGCACTGTAGGGATGAACATGAAGAGCCAATGAAGCAGGCATGTGGTTGGTTGTATCATCTGATCGGTACAACCATATTAGCTGGAAAATCAAATGGTCGTCTGAGTCCACAGCTGTTTTGGTTAGTAGCTCCCATGAAGAAAGCTACCAAGCTTCATAAATATGCATGGGGAGCTGGTACTCTTGCATGGTTATATCGCCAGCTAGGGATAGCCTCTCGTGCCGGCTCCAGTGGGATTGTTGGTTCTATGATGTTACTTCAGGTATGTGTCCTAATGTGCATATAGTATATGATAACTCACTGAGTATTAATAATTGATACTGCTTAATCATTCTAGTGTTTTATATGCACAGTGCTGGATTTATGCGTACTTCCCTACATTAAGACCAGCGATTAGCCTAGACTGGCGTGCTAATGATGACAGACCTTGGGCTCTAAGATGGGTGAGATCTACCTCTCATGTGCATGATCATCGTTCACTGCAAGGCTATCGTGAGCATCTAGATGCTTTGACTGCTCTAAATGTAAGTGTTTGTAGTTGCTAACACATTGAACCAATATTATTTTTGTCTTTCGTTGTTAGTTACATTTTACTATTAATGTTCATTGTAGATTGATTGGTTGCCCTACGGTCGGGATAATGTTAATGTTCATGGAGGACGTACTTGGTACAGAGGTAACATACAGGTTATGGGGTTGAATGAGCCGTACATGCCATGGCGTTGTCTACGTCAGTTTTGTTACATTCAGGGTATCCCTGAACCTCCTATTAGACCCAACCCAAGGTTTGGAAAAATTGGAAAAAACCAACCCTACACCTGTGTATACCCCCCCCCCCCCATGTACAGTTTGTGGGAAAACACACCTAAAGTGCTGGTTCCAGGGTATACGCGCACATATGCGCGGTTGCATGCTTGCGACCCACTCTACCTAGATTGGTACACCAAGCACACACACCCGAAGATCCTAAACCCTAAGAGTTATCAGACCACCCTGGTTCATCGTCCAGATCCCTGTCTAGTAAGTCATATTTTCATAGTACTTCATGACATATCACTTTTATTTTTTATGTGTACTTACCTGACCAAGTGTGTTACAGCTACTGTCTGAGACAAGTGAGCTTGCACGTCCATACTACCAAGAGAACAGTGCATGAGACTGGTCATACTATCGTTAGGGGATGCCAGAAGAAGAACAAAGGGCTGCAACTCATGGTCTTAAGGATGTGTTCAGCTCTTTATACATATGGGATAGTTACCAGCGCCAGCATGGTGCACCCTAGTGGTTGTCATCTTGGATTTGGATGTAATAAACTTTAGTAACATCTTGGAACTATTTGTTGTCTTTCATTTTTACTTGGTGTATTAGACGCTAGTACAATTTGTGTGGTTGTAGTTTTTTTCTAGTGGACTTTGTGATGATGGAATTATTGCTGAAAATCCTGGTGACCTTGTTGATGATCTTTTGGTTGATTTTGTGGAGGTTCTTAGAACCGGTGGAGATAAAAAAACAGGGGAGACTATGCCAAAAATTTTCTAGAAATGCATCGTTTCTGTAGAGCTTTTAAATCAGCAAGATTGTAGCTTGATGATTGGAGAGCAAGCACGTGTATCGAGTAGGAAAATGAATCTTGTATTGTCGTTATTGAACCTGGTTAATGCAGTCTGCTTTCGGGAGGATACTTCACATGCATCAACACACTCATATGTCATGAGAAATGAAATATATCAAACTGTAGAAATTCCTAAGAAAGAAAAGTCCCAAAATTCAAATCCTATGAATCACATAATTGAAAGTGAATAACTATCTAACATCTTCTAAAGATTGTATATGTCACGAGAAATGAAATATATCAAAATGTAGATTTTCCTAAGAAAGAAAGTCCCAGAATTCAAATCCTATGAAGAGGATTTTTTTCCCTAGAAATGGGTGGTGGAACTTTAATAAAAAGAGATTGGTTGAGCCCGGCAAGGTCGAGCGCTGGGCAGTGGTGAATTTTTCTGCACGCTGTGACCCTAAAATGATTGTCAGTGGCCTAATGAAAGCTGGACAAGCGAAGGGTGTGAAAATAGAAGTACCTTTTGATGTCTTTGATGAGAATGCACAGTTCCGACGTGCTCCACCAGTTGTTTGGGTAGAAAAGATGTGTGACCAGCTTCAATCTAAGCTTCCCGGAATGCCTTTGCTTCTGTTGTGCTTGCTGCCTGAGAGAAAGAATTGTGATATCTATGGGCCTTGGAAGAAGAAGACTTTGGCAGAATTTGGTGTCGTCACACAATGCATGGCTCCTTTCAAAGTTAACGATCAGTATTTGACAAATGTGCTTCTTAAGATCAATGCCAAGCTGGGTGGTCTAAATTATTTGTTGACCGTTGAGCGTTCCCCATCAATGATAGTGTCGAAGGTTCCCACCATCATACTTGGAATGGATGTATCCCATGGCTCACCTGGTCACTCTGATGTTCCATCCATTGCAGCAGTTGTGAGCTCAAGG
>CM041783.1:73219854-73374782 GCA_023374045.1 Limonium bicolor
TATTCACTATTTACCTTTTACCAAATATCCTACCTTGTATACCTCTCTCCTCTTTCCTTTATTCTCATTCTTCTCTTCCGCACCGGTTTTCATCTTCATTCTCCCAGAGAAAAATGTTGGAGCTACAGCACTCCATAGTTCTTCATCTTCATTTGCTTGCCAAATACAACTCCAAGCTCCAAATCCAAAACAAAGCACATATTTGTGTTAGTTGAGTTAAGGCCTTTCATTCTCTCTTTTCAAAACTCCAAAATCTGAAGTTAGACTCCATTGAAGGAACTCCATTTGAAGAGGAAAGCTCATGTTCTAGAGCCAGTTTGTAGTCTCTTTGATTCAAGGTAAGGAAGAGCACAAAAACTCATCTTTCCTTCTATTTTCATTCATGGCCAAAAATTTCCATTTGAAGTGTCTTGTGCTACTCTTTGTATTATCCTTGATTCAATCTTCAAAATACTAGAAGAGGTCCTACCTTGATTCCTTATCAAAGTTCATTCCAAACTCCAAAGGTAATAACTCATTTTAGTGCATTAAGCACTCCTTTGTAACCTAGTGTTCATTCCATGAGTCTAGGTATATTACTTAGCACTCATTACCTCTATTTGGATATTGAAAAAGATTAGCAAGTGAACAAAACTTCTTGGCCGATTTTCAATCAAGAAACAAAGAGGAAAGAGAGAAAGGCTTGAAGAACATAAGGTAAATGATCAACCTTAATGTAGTTTAATACCTTAGAGAATTGAGTTTATATTGAGATAAACAAACTAAGGAGCTAATGACCTATGAGTTAGAAAATTAATCATAAGGTGAATTACAATAGGACTTATAATTGCCATGGGATTGTTGTTGTGTAATTGCAGGTTAAAAGCTTTAAATATTGGAAATTCAATGTTTAATTCATATCATTTAAGGGCCTAAGAGTCATGTCATTTAAGGGCCTAAGAGCCAAGCAATTTAAGTTTATGCATTATCTATTGAATTGATGTAGTTTGAGTGTAAAATGTGTGTAGAGAACATTCATTAAGAAATTGACAATCTTGGGTTGTTTAAGGAAGAAAAACTATGTATTTGAGTATGAGAGTATGGTAGAGAAGCTATGTCAAATTTGAGAAACAAACTAAGTGTTTTTAAGTGTTCTAGTGAATTTCTATGACCTAGAACTTACTAGAAAACATTAAGGATTAAATTGATGGAAATAACTAAACTAAGGTGTTCTTGAGGATTAGAATGACCTAGGGTTGTCTAGGAAGATTTAGAGGTTAAGTGTGTGAATTAAACACACCAAAATCATGGTATGAGAAGTGCTAAAACTTGTGCTAAAATCTGTAGGAAAATGAGGTGTAATGTCTTGTGAAGAATTAAGTATGAACTAGAGGATATAACCTTAGGAATTTTGAGTGAATTGAGTAAAGGAGATAAATATGATTAATAATGCATTAGGTGTTGTGAAAATTGTTGTGAGGAAGAAATTGGTTTCGTTGAAGTTGTAAGCAAAGATTTACGTCTTAAAAACCTAGAAAAGACTAAGTTTCAAGTGTTAGGAATTTAGTAAGAATTTGAGTAAATGATCCAAGAGTTGAGCAATGAATTAGAAGGGTTTTAAAGTGTTAAAATGATGTTAGAACATGTCATTATACATGAGGAAAGATTAGGAAAATAATGGGTAAGAATTAAGGTTGGAAAACTGTCAAATTTAACTGACCAAGTGTTGGTCCGGGTTTGCAAATAGGTACACAAACTGGGACAAGCTTAAAAACATGCCCGAGAGTAATCCCAAGGTTTGGTCCGGGTTTATAACCCCGGACACAAACCCAGACCTAGTTAAAAACAGGGCAGAACATCTACCGAAGAGATGGTCCAGGTTTACAACCTCGGACACTAACCCGGACCACCTTGAAAAATGCCCCAGAATGTTGTTTAATGCAAATTTTAACATGTGGAATTGAATGGTAATGGTTTTAGGAGATTATTAGGAGTTGTTTGGTGACATTTAATGGTCATTAGAGGCATAAACAAGCTTAAGAAATAATGAGAAGTAAATGACTTGTGTGATCAAGGTTGAATTGTAATGAGTTAGTAATTATAAATTGGGAATCATTAGTGATTAAGTAAGTTAGGTTAATTAAAAGTAATTAACCACCTCATTGGATGAATGCTATAGGATTTGAGTATTTGGATTCCGGAAGAGAATAGACAACTGACAACCAATGGTGAACGGTATGGTTTTCTTGTAGCTTGCTTGCTAACGTGGTGTCCCTTGGCTTGTGTGCTAATTGTTTATATGTTTCGACTAAACAAGATAAAGCATGCAACCGGTTTATTGTAATTGCTGTGAGTTTGTTTTACACTAACACAAATTATCTTGAGAGCTTGCTAACAAAGGTGTAGTAAACAATTGTGTGAGAATACGGAACACTTCCAAATATTGGTTGGTTAATACCTGGAAAGGTTTAACTAACAAACATGTCTTCGAGACTTCTACTAACTGAACTTGGGGGTGAGGAATCCGGGATGGTCCGGTCACATGTGTTTGAAGGAGGAGGTCGGTATCTAAATCAGATCCGACTTCCATTGAGACTTGTCTTCAGACTTGTCGCCTAGAGTCGACAAATAGACTTGACCACCTCTAACTTATGTTTGAGGTGGGAGGCATATTAAGATGGTGCAGTGGGATCACCTAAATTCCAATTTAAGAAATATTATTTATTTAAGCCAATAGAGTTAATAGCTCATTGGCTAGGGTTACTTTTGACCCGACAAAAATAAACAATGGACTAAAGTATAACCAATTCTAATTAAAGAACGGTTGACTTGTTGTGGTTGGGATTAATGACGTGATCATAAAATATTAGGATTAATTAAGTGTTTGGGGAATATTAATTAATTTTACAAACCAATTAAACTGTTGCCTGAGCTGATGATTTTTGGTATATACTTGCTGGTTGTGTTCAAATGGACCTGAGATTAATGTGTGTATTAGACGAAAAATATGATGTGTTTGGGCATACAAATATATATATATATCGCCACGTACCATAAATTTTGCAAAACCATGCAAACTGTCGATCATGAACATACATGCTCTGTTTGAGATTAATGTGTTTATTAGGATTAAGTGTGTAGGATTAATTTTGCAAACCAAACTGTCGCCTCTTGTACATGCTCTATATATTGTGGTGAAACCCTGTATTTTTAGGGGGGATACTGTCGGATTTTGCAGAAAATGTTGTCAAACTATTGAATTATTGGATTCGTAATGTAATTATTGTTGTGTACAAACTATCTCGTGCAGGCATTGTTAGTATGTACTTTTCATTGTCACACGCCTGATACGGGCTGGTTGATTGAAGTCTAGGTTCTTCACATCAAGACTAAGCAGACTACTCATCAGATTAGGTTAGTTTATAATTTTTCTCTAATAACTTCTTAATTGTTTATATAGTGTTTCTCCGAATAGCTATTAAATATACTTGAACATAGTCACCCGTCCGAGATATACCTACTAGAGGTATATCTTGGACAATCCCTGTCGGGACTGTCCAATCACGTTTGATCTCACCTTCTAGGTAGTGAACAAGTTTATGAAAAACAGTTCATTTAAAAATTCGGTAGCCTTTCCCTTTTGTTCTTCGAGTGTATACATTCATATATACACTAGAAGAACAGAAGGGAAATGCTGCCGAAATTTTCAATGAATTATTTTTTATAAACTTGTTCGCGTGTGAGATTGAACGTGATTGGATGGGTTTAGGTTGTAAAATTTGTAAAAGTAACTGGACTAATATCTGCCAACATATGAACGATATCGATCAGTTGTAAAGTAATACATCGATCTCACCGAAAGAGATGAAGCGTTCAAAGATGTACAATGACAGACTTGACAACAATTACCTACAAGGGGTCGATAGGTTCTGTAACATCCTAGTCAACAATCTTCAACCGAGGAATAAGGGGTATATTTTGTGTCCATGCATCGACTGTAAAAACGACTTCAAGTATAGCGATATTGAGAAAATTAAGGACCATTTGATTCGACGTGGGTTTACAGAAGATTACGAAGACATAGCATTATGGCATGGTCAGCATGCAGTGGATGTGTTTGACAATGCAGAAGCTTCAGTAGAACAACCAGAATTGGACGGCATTGAAAACTTTGGGGATGACACAGAAAACTTTGGGGATGATGACTACTGCACGATTAATTGCTTTTATAATTCTTGCGTGCAGCTTATTCGGTTCTTTGAAAACCAAGGAGGTACTTATTCAGCTGGTGATCTAGATTTTGTCAAGGAGCACATGTGCGCTTACTGGACGAAAGCAATACTGGAAGATGCCTGACTGATCAACCAATTTGCATCTACAAAAATGTAGTCTGTTGCATTATATATGTCAAGTACACGTTTCCTGCATTATCAAAGTTCTACAGATTGCTTTAATTACAACATAAGTACTTAGTAGCTTCCATCTGTGTTTGGATTTAACTGTAATCAAATTTTGTCTGCATGTGTTTATGGTACTAATACTGGCATTCTCTGTTAATTAATATGGCTGAGCATGCAATTGTCTTGGATGGTTGTAATAGAAAATGATCATGCTTTTGTTAAAGCTTGGAATCTGTATAAGGAAAATAGTGGAGATGCTAATCTGTTCATGACTCATGGGTCTGTTCCTATGCAGGATCATATTAAAGTTAATTGTGGAGTGAAGAGTATAAGAGGTCAGGCCTTGATTGTGGCTGGTTCAATCAGAAATTCAGAAGGCAACCTTCTGATGGCTTTTAACAAAATCTTGAAACCTTCAGGTTCGATGCTTGGAGCTGAGATCCATAGACTGGTGTTTGCTATGAAATGGGCGATAGAGAATGGATTTTCATGGATGGAACTAGATGTCGGTAATCAAGAACTTTTTGTTTTCTTCATGTATAATAGTTCAGTTTTTTTCAATGTTGGGTAGGAGAAAACATTCCCTACAAGATATCTTGTACTTTTGAGAGGGATGTAATCTGATTTCGGAATGAAGAGGAATCTCAAGGTATTAATAAAAAAACTGGTAGAGATTTTAATTTCTTTTTTACAGTCGTTGTGATGGCTTCTGCTGTGTTGAAAATGCAACAATGCATTAATTGATCTGTGATGTGATGATATCGATCTGTAGCATTTGTTGGAACAGAGATTTCTGAAAAAAAACAATATATATATATATAAAGAACACTTATGCATATAAGCGTTCTTTTAAACTCTCCCGCCAACCATCATAAGAAACGCTTATATGTGATAAGCGTTGTTTTTGACTGAGCATAAAGAACGCTTTTTAGGATAAAGCATTTTTTATGTTCCCATCGTTCTCACATTATAAAGAACGCTTTTAAAATAAGCATTCTTTAAAGATAGTATAAGGAACTCTTTGAAAGCGTCATTTAAAACGTTTTAGCATTTGCGTCGCTCGAATAAACAACGCTAAATAAACGTTCTTAAAAGCCAAATTTAAGCGTTGTTTATTCTTTTTTTCCAGCAGTGTTTGCGTACAACAACTATCATGCATCCATTCAGATGCCACCATTTCAGACATTGTATGACAGGCCATCCAGAACACCACTATGTTGGGACGAGGCCAGTGAGAACATCATCTTAGGGCCAGAGTACCTAGACCAGATGAAGGAAGATATTGTGCAGATACGCAAAAAACATGAAGATAGCCCAGGACAGATAGAAGTCTTATGCTGATGTCCGTAAGAGAGACCTCGAGTTCGCAGTACGCGATCGAGTCTTCCTTAGAGTTTCACCTATGAAGGGGGTTTTCAGATTTGGGCAGAAGGGCAAGCTTAGCCCAAAGTATGTAGGACCGTACCTCATTACGGAGCGAGTGGGCCCATTAGCTTACAGGTTAGATTTACCTATAGAGCTTGGGAGAGTGCACAACGTGTTTCACATTTCACAGCTAAAGCAGTATGTGCCTCACCCGTCACATATTTTAGAGCCCGAGACACTCGAGCTAGATCCTACACTTAAATATGAGGAGACCCCAGTTCGCATTTTAGACTCCAAGACTAGGGAGACCAGGAACAAGACCATTAGAATGGTTAAGGTTCTGTGGTCAAACCACGACATTGAGGAGGCGACATGGGAGTTAGGAGACTCCATGCGAGACAAGTATCCAGCACTTTTCTCTTAGTTTTGTGTATACTTGTGGGGGTACGTGGGCGTAACCCTTTTTAAGGGGGGTAGAGCACCACATGCGACTTGCATATCTGCAGTCTATCTTGGTTTGTGTTTGGTTGTTTGTTGTGTTTGATTGTTGCACATGTGTGCAATTTGTTGGATGGTTATGGTTATGGATGTGTTCTAGGTAACACTTGGTATTAAGTGAATGGTTATTGGAGTGCTCCATGTAACACTTGGTTATTGATGTGTTCCATGTAACACTTGGATGATTAATAAAAGAGTATACTTATTTGCTTTACAGTATTTATCAAGTTACTTATGCTGTGATTACATTGATTATCATGAGTAAGAATACATTTGCATGAAATGCATACATTTAGATTACAGATGGAATGTAGAATTGTCAACATAGTATTGACACCCAAGAATGATGAGTATACAGGAATAGATATAAGGAACTTGATTCCATAGGATGAACAAATATAAGTTATGACTTCGGGACGAAGTCCTTTTAAGGGGGTAGACTGAAATACCCCTAACATTTAAATAATTAAATAATGGTAAATAAATATTATTTAGGGGATTATTAAACCCTAAAGAAAGTATATAAACACTTAGGCGTTAAAACGCACCAAAACTCCTTAAGGTCAAAAACGAGCGTTAAAGCCCGACCTTAAGCTAACCAAGTTATATAAGCTATAAAACCCACATGAAGTTAATCAAGGATCATTTTATGACCTATAGAACACAAGTCCTCAGTTAGAACTGAGTAAAAATACAATATGCCCGGGAGTTCCTTTAAGGGCCCCTTAAGGCCCGAAAGTCCCGGAAATACTTTATTAAATAAAGTAAAGCATTACACTTCATTATAAATGCACAATAACACTTTAATGAACATTTAAGATGAAGTTCTCAAGCTAAATTCTCAGTTAAAGACAAAGTGCTCGGGGGTTCCCGATGAGGGCCCCATAAACCCCCGGGAATGCCCTGGAGGAGTGCCGAGGTGGCACGAACTCCTATAAAATTAATTCTTAGAGTTCCTAACATCATTATTAATCATTCTAAAGAGAATGGCCGAGCTACTTTCTCAAAAATAAACAAAGTGCTCGGGAGACTTTCTTATCGCTCCTTTTTGCCCCGGTTAGCCCGGGAATTGTGTTTTGAGTTGATATAACCCCATATAACTCAATGTAACACCTCAACATATTATCATTGACTATAAACAATGTTTATAAACACTTGGAATACATAGAGACTACTTATTTTCCAGAAAATCCTTAATGCACAAAAACGCACCTTCAGGTGTCACAAAAATGCGTTCTACGCAATTGCCTTGAAGTTTTTGAGGAGCCACGAGTTGATAATATTAAAAGGGGATAAATTGACCATCTGAATCAATTAATGCTAGTACTAAATTTATAGTACAAGTGGGGGCGATTGTTGGATAAAAAAGGTACCTAAAATCAGCATTTTTCCCTTAAAACTTTCATCTTTTACCATGATATAAATGTACCAAATAAATGCTGGAACCTATTACATGTTATAATATGGTCTTAATACAATATAGTGTGACAAGAATCAAATTAAAAATCAGTCCCATTTGACCTCCATGTTGGGCGCCATTTAGGGTCTATTTTGGGCTGTTTTGCTTCAAAAATTGACTTATGGAATGGTGACTCATTTCCCATGTGCCATATGTTATATTATGTAAAATAATCCAGCCTAAATAGACCTCCATTACCATGTGCCTGCAAGGAAACAACAAATAAGATTAGTGTTTGAAAAATAATGACATTAACTATACTAACTAGACCTACCTTTGTACAATGGTGTAAACAAATAAAACTACCCACACTTAGCCATGTGCTGCCGATGAGGACCATAGAAGTGGAGGCTTAATTGCTAATTAATTATCCTAATGGGACATATACCTAACTTCCATGATCACCTTGTTTACAATTAACAAAATCAAAGTAGTCTCCTAGGATTTCCATTAGCCGTAAGCCTACAAGTTTGGTGCTGTCTACTTCCATTATGGCCGATCACCTGCATGGATAAAACAAGATTAGAATCAATAATTAAGCTCATTAAATGCTAAGTAATTGTCTTGTCTAATCTCTTATACCCTAGGCTTAGTAATCAGCCCATTAATGTCTCCCCCATTACCGAAAACAAGTGGTATTAGAAGACATTTGTGGTCAGATTTTTGAAGTCAAATAAAACAAGACAAAGACATGAGATAATGACATGTACCTACCTTGTCTTATCTCTTCTTTCAATTGTCAAATTAATCTTCCATTATTCCCTTGCCATTCAACTGTAAATCTAGAGAAATTAAGAGACTTTAGTAGTCAATTATGAAATCAAATAATTAAAAACAAATCATAGAATAATGCTATGGTACATGACAATAATTACCAACTTGACTCTCTTCATTCTTGCCTTAATACAATACATAGGCCTTTCATTCATTTCCTTGCCCACCTTAACCGATTGGTAAGCTTCCTTTCTCTTGCTCTCTCTTTTCTTCTTCCTTTGCTAAGTTAATTCCTAAGAGCTACTAAGCTCCATTAATGGTGTTTTAAGTTCTAACACCATTTTAATGTAATTTTCTAGTTAAATCTCCTAAGTCTTGAAGCGAGAAATCATCCTAGCAACTTCTACAATTTTCGCCAAGCATAAGTGTTCCAAGGAGGTTCCTAGATTCAACAACAACACAAGGAACAACAAGATCAAGTTAAGGTATATTTTTGTAAATCCATATTCTCTTCATTATTTCATGAAGGAAACTTGGATCTACAATCATCCCAAGGTGTACCAAAAATACCTTGTTAAATTCCTAAGGTAAACCCTTGCAAAATTACTACAAATATTATTTATAAATTCTTGTTATAAGTCTAACAAATGGATCTCCTACATATGTACAAGGAGGCCGAAATACCTTCATCAAAATAGCATTTGAAGAGCTTGGAATTCAAGGAGAAATCAAGTACAAGAATTGTCTTGATTTAAGGAGTAAGTTTATATAAGTAAGGTTTAATAAGTTTAAGTTTGATTTAAGCTTCAAACTTTGGTATAAAATTTTTTGTATAACCTCTAAATAAATTAAGGCCGAAAACTATGGGTTATATTGTCAAGAAAATAATTTATAACATATAAGGTGAGATTATTACCTTAAGGTATATATTTGTGTCACAAAAATTAATTATGTTACACAAATAACCAAACCTAATGGTCTAGGGATTTAATGTTTATTTTGAGTTTATAATCATTCTAAGTCAATAGCATAATTTTTAGAAGTGTTATATGGCTTATATACATTTATATATACATATTATAAAGTTTAAATCAAGTTTTAAAACCATATGGTAAAACATAATTAAAGCCGAGAGCAATATGTGATATATGATGAATTTTGAAATGTATATAAGTGTATTAGCTTATATTATAAATTTTGGGAATATTAAAAATAGCTACAAGTATTTAAATGGCTAGTTTAATAAGTTATGTGGCTAAAATGTAAATTTTGAAAAGTTTGAGGTATTAAATATGATTGCCGAGAACATAAGGGTTCATCTGGTATATTTATGGTATAATATAAGGTAGGAATTAATATTATGAATTTTGGTGAATTTAAATAAGTGATTAAGTGTTAAAATAACATTTTATAAAGTTTTGGGGCTATTTTGTGATTATTGAGAAGTTTGGGATAAAACCGAGAATATACATGATTTTATGGGTATATTAAGGTATTAATTATGAAATTAAGTCTTGGTCAAAATGTTGACCAAAAACTTTGGGTTAAAATGATTTATGACATAAAATATTAAGTTTATAAAAGTTTTGTGGTGAAAAGGTAATTTATGAAAGTTTAAAAATAAAACCAAAATGAATTAGGGGCGAAAGCATAAATAATAAAAAGGTATGGGTCTTTTCGGTATTTTAAGATATTTAAATGGTAAAACTATAGTTTATAAGTTAATATGTAACATATATAAAGTTTTAAGGGTTAAAATGTAATTATGTGAAAGTTAATATTAAAACCGAAAAGTACTTGTGGTCATTTGGTAATTTATAAAGATTAGAATATTTATTCTGGTAATTACCGAAATGATTAAGTGGTTAATTAGTAAATTGTTTGATTATTTGATAATTTATAAAAGTTGTTGGGTACAAAATATAAATACCGAATTATTATGGTTGGTTTTGCAATTTAATAAAGAAAGGAATTAAGATTAAGTAATATAACGTATTATGGTATATTATGGAGTATAATATAAAGTTTATAAAATAAAGGTGGTTATAATAAAAATAACCAAATGATATAATATAAAAAAAAGAGGAAACAATTATGAATATATAGTTAATGAGGTAAGGATATACCATATAATGGAAATGCATTATCACATGTGAGGTTACATAAAATAATGAATTGTTGAACTATCTAGAGCCACTGTTAAATAACAGGGGGGAATAAAGTACATACAGAGTTGGTATACAGCGAGTGTGAACTCTACAGTGACAGTACTGTAATATTTAGTGAACAGCTGAATTAATACTACCCGTTATTGCATGTATAAATAACAGCGTACGGGAAAGAACTACTAGAGCGTGAATTGGCAAGCTAGCTGTTACTACGGTGAACGGTATGTTAATTGTGTGGTCTGAATGTCCTAAGGGTTTTCCAGAGGTCCAGACATTATGTGTTAATTGTTTAAAGAGTGATATCTGTGATTTTATGTATAATATTTTGTATGCTGTATTTCTCATACACTGTTGCGTTTTATTTTACGCGAACGTCTTATGACTGGAAGTTTATACACCTAAACTGAAAAAAAAACTAACTGACCTTTAGGAGTTTGAGATCCTAACTGATGGTCAACTGTTATAGTCTTAACTCAAGGATTGGATATTGTATCATTGACTAAAGGGCTAACTTATAAAGAGAGGAATCCAGACTGTTTCGACTTTCTGGTTGCGCATCGTGATCACTACGAGAGACTTCAATGGGGAGTCACTCAAGGGAATCCATTGTCCACATTCGACGATGGCGGAGGGCACTGCCGTTGGTGCACAGGTTCGACCGGATCGGTCAATATATTATCCAGGGCCATAAGGTCAGCTGGTAACGGTTCCATTGGGACCCAGGGGACTACTGTCCATTAATAAGTCTTCTTTAAGGGTTGTCTTGACATGACGCCTGAGGTTGAAATTAATTGGAAAAGTTTAATTGGTTGGTTAAAGGACAAGGGCCAGGTGGCCAACTAACAAGTGCAGTTTAATACACATATCTTGTTGAATTCTGTAATGGATTGTTGGTGTTTGAATTACTGGTTGTGGTTATAATTATGCACTGATGTTTGCAGGTGGACAATTGTGTGGATGTTTGATGTTACAGTTATTTCTGTTATTATTGTAAACCGGTATATCTTGTAAAGAACCTAATATCAAGAAGGCTAAAACGACTTAAAGAATCTAGATGACTTAGGACTACATTTAGCATACCAGCATTTCAATGGCTGAGCCCTTCAATGGGCAAAACATTTCAGGTTACTGAAGAAGACACAAGCCGGAGTGCGGGGAACAGGGTCGCTGCAGTGTTTTTAATAAACACTTTTAACTTTTACTTGGTATTGTAATAAAGAGTTGTATTCAGTTAGCTGCTCACTTAGTTTGGATTTGGTCTGTAATAATTAGAGTGCTCAGTATCTGTTCATCACAACGTGAAGAGCTATGGTTGTTGGATGAAGTAAGAATGCCTTGTTACTCACAAGGGTGAGTAACGGCGTGTGACACCAATGTTAGATAGTTTTACTTTCCGCTGCGACGTTATTTATTTTGCTACGACTTGCGACGTTTTTAACAGGTTAGGACTAGGGGTGTTACAATAACACTCTTAACACATCTGTAATTCAGTTATACAGAGAACAATCATCTCAGGAAACTGAAGTATGAACTGATATATCCTCATTTGTCTCCTTTTTCCTTGTTATCAGATTTGACATCTGGATTCTCCCACCCATTTACTCACGTGATTGAGTGTGTTATAAAGCTTTTGAATTTGAGAACAAAGCCAAAATTACCTAGACAATGTCCATGAAAACTCTATACACAGAACACTGAAATCTGAAAAACAGAAGTCATGAAAACTGATGCATGTTCTTTTCTTATTGTCGTCTGTCTGTTTAATAAACTGACTTTAAGTGCATTCCCCAAATTATGTAACTACTTGATTAATCGTGTGAGTAGGGTTTTTCATCTTAACAACAACCTAAAACAACTGACAAATCTACTGGACTCATTCATACATAAAACTAGAAAACTGAAATCTGAAATTGAGGTATTCTCTTCTATGGTTTTCTTTCTGCTCTCTAATCTGACTTCAGGTTCCCCTAGATTGTATGACTACTCAGTTAGATATCTTAATACAATTTTAATCCCCTAATCAGACCCGAGGCAACTAGTAAAAACTACTGAAATGTCCCTCACCTGAAATGAAAAGAACCTGAAAACATAACCTGATACATCATCTTCTATCTTTTGTTCATAATTAGACTTCTAATTTCTCTCTTCTTATTACTCACGATGGTTAAGTGTATTATTGAGATTTTAAATTCCAAAACCACTTTGATAATATCATTGGTACATCTGAAACTGAAACCTAACACCTGATAACTTCTCTTTGATTTCCTACTGTTTGTTCATAACTCTGATTTTAAACTTTCCTTCAGCTGATAGCCCACCTAGTTAAGTATATCACCAAGTTTTTAAATTCGTCATATACCCTAATATCACATAGGCAATCTCTCTGCACATTTCCTTTACAGGAACAAAACCCGTGAAGTTGGAACAAAACTGTTACACCTTCTGCTATCCCTTTTCTTGGTTACGGTGTGACTTTCAGTTTGCCCCCATTTTGCTTTAGAATCTTAGTTAAGTGTTTTTAAACTTAAAACAACCTAATACACACCGATAACTCTACTGTGATTCCTTTATATAGAAACTAAGGAATTCCAAAACTGAAAAAGAAAACTGAAACAAAACTGCTACATCTTCTTCTGTTTTCCTTTCCACTGATGCATCAGGATAGTTTTTATTTCCTTCAAAAACACTCCCACGTATGGATAACTAGACATGTGCATCAACAAAGTTTTAAATACATTCTTAACTCTATACTAATCTTATACTGCCTCCGAGAAGCTAGTTTACAGAAACACAAAATTTCAGAAACTGGAACTGGTTATCAGGTTACACTTGACAGATTGGTTTCTTTCATTTTTTCTTTGGTGTATTAAGTTTAGGGATGGCTCACCTCTTTATCTTAACTGTCTCCCTTGGTTGCTTCTTGGCACAATGTGAAGCTTCCAACACTTGGGTTATTCGACAATTACTGAGACAATCACGTTAGGCTTGGTAAGCCAGAGGCAAGGAAATGAACTGAAGTAACCAGAGAACAGAATTGGAGAGTTTTACCTCCAGGTTGCATTTTCAGTTAGAAGTTGAGCAGTCTTAATCCAAAAGAACCTTTGAATCAGACTCAGGAGGCTGCATGATGAAATTACGCATGGAAGGAAACACAAGGAGGCTAGGTGAGCTGTTGCTATTATCTCGGTTATCAGGAAAACAATAGGGAGCTTCAAGTGGGATTTGCTATTTGGTCTTACCTTGAGCTGATAACCAAACCAGTATGGTTCTGGCCCTTATCAGTTTTATCTTCGAAGGAAGATGCAGTGGATTGCAAACAGGCTTCAGCTGTACTGAAGGAGTAGAGTTGATTATTATTATTTTTTTGATCGGGAAAGAAAAGGATCAGGAAAACAAAAGAAAGAAAACAACCTTGACAGCTTGGCTTACCTTCACGCATGAGTGAAACAACAGAGGCTCTAAACTTGGGGTTGTTGTGAGCATGCAAGTCAGGGGGAGAGTGACTGAGGCAAGGATATTAATCGAATCATGGAGGCAAGGGGAAACTGCATGCAGGAAACAACTCACTGCTAGTGGGTTGAGCTTCCAAAAGGGGTTCGTGGAAGTTTGCAAAAAAAGAAAACCACTCTGGTGCGTGAGAGTTTGAAGTAGAAACAGATTTTGATGCGCATGACACTACTTTGGTTATTTTTTTACTAAAATTAAAGAGCTCAGTCTGTGCTTCAGGTTAATGCTTGTGGTCTCCAAGGGATATGTCTACCTAATTACTTTTACAGAGCTCAAAATCCTCCACTAGATCTTGTCTGTTCAGTTTAAAAACCATCATCGCACCCAAGTTGTGCGTCATGTCTCAGAGAATAGTTCACTCTGTTATTCACCCATACAGAGAATGTCGTGGTCAGTGTATGGGAGTTTAGGAGCTCAAACTTCCAAGAGCAACACTGTCTCCTGCAGGCTTGTCTCATCACGTAGTTATTGATGTTTTTGTTTTTCTTTGGCAATGTAAACGACATCAGTAATGAGGCTCTCATCTGTTCAGTTTTTTTGTTGAAACTCTCAATCAACAACAGCAGTCTTGGAAAGGATGCGGGCCACATAAGGAGTTGATCAATAAAAGAAACGAGGGATTGATGCAGTTTGAATGTTGAGGGCGTGCTCTGATCAGAACAAGAAGTCGATTTACCTGATAGGAGGAGAAAGAGTTCGAGAATACAGAGGCATGTTTGTTTCTCTTTTCATTTGTAGTTACCTTAGTAGACTCGGTACTAGCTTTAATTAGTTAGTATTAGTTATCAAATTCAAGCACATCTCAACCGGTTAAGGCATTCAGGAAGGTATGAGAGGTACCGGGTTCGAACCCCGGCAGGAGCGCATTTGCTCCTTTTTTTGTATTAGCTATATACATGCCTATTTGTATATAGGTGCGACTATTAGTTTTATACGCGACTACTTTATTTGTTACGCTGTTGGTTATATATATGCATATGTATATATATATATATATATATATATATATATATATATATATATATATATATATACCTATGCGACGTTATTAGTTATTATTTACAATGTTGTAATATTGTAACGTTACGGATATGTATTTTCATATACGTACATATATAAGTACGTGACCATATTAATATGTAACGTTGTCATGTTTTCGGACATGTATATACTAAATTTAATTGTTCGTACATTATCATATGTCCGAATTATGTAACGCGTTATTTTCGGATAATCTCCTCACGTTTATGATTTCATGTGTTTAATTGTTTAGGGGTGTTTCAACTTACCCCCCTTTAAAAGGAACTTCGTCCCGAAGTCTTACTTCCTTGACTGGTGTTTTCCATTCTTGTTAATCCTAGGGATCAAGTCCCGCATTCATCTACGATAACCAAAGGATTAAGTCCCATAGATTATAATTCTCAGTGCTTCTAAGCACCATGCCACATTAGTGGCTTCACACACGTTCCCATATGTATATATAACAAGCTGAGGTGTAAACCACAGTACACACATTCATTTATAATGGAGTGCACATACACGTACATACCATTCACATACACACAATCCAAAACACACAAACCACAAACCTACCACTCATCAACGTGTGGTTGTAGGAATACCCATAGTGAAAGGATCAAGTCCCGAATTTGTTCTCTCTAACCAGGAGACCGCGTCCCGAAAATTCCACAGTTCTATTACACTAATTGCGCTTATAAGCACCACGCCACATTTGTGGCTTGACCAAGTTCTCAATAATATTGCAATGTACCAGTAATGTTCATATACTGTACTCATAAGCAATCATATGACCAAGACATTCATTCATAACCACCCTGCATTCAAACCAATCTACACTCATTCACACACATAGCATTCAAAACAACACCACAAACGAGCAACAACACAGTAACAACACAATGCGCTTACCCCCCTTAAAAATGGATTACGCCCACGTAATCCTTATTATACCATCCTCGAACCTTGGTTCAAGATGTTTAGCTCTCATGGAGCATTCTAGTTCCTATGCAATGTAACTCACATTATAATCTCATCAAAGGTCTTGACCATTATGTACGGAGAAATCCTGGTCTGCATCCGTTCCAGCAGGTTGTGCAGTGTGATCACCAGAAGGGAATCCAGGCATGGAGCCCCTCGTTGAGGAATCCGATGATCGTCTTAGATCGTTGGCGTTGGGTACTAACGTAGGTACACGGCTTCGGGCCACACGGACGTTTCTCACGAGACGTCGGGGAAGCCAAATGATCTCGAATCATTGGCAGTGGGACTACTGTCCAAAATAAGTAAAACTTGGTGAGGCGTTAATGGGGAATTGTCCATCTAACGTGACACCCAAAGGATGATGAGAGAGTTGGTGGGAGCGGGGCTCCAGACGATTGAATAACGAACTTGCGATTACAATTTCGATCTGGCGACTATTGTGCTTGGTCATTAATATGTTGTTTGTGGTGATTACTTGGTGAACTGTTGCGTGTTTACATTCCGCTTTTACAGTCTTTTATATATACTTGTAAACTGGAACAACATGAAAATTGAATAGCATGCTAATCAAGACGGCTAATTAACTCATGTGGCCTAAAGGTAATTAGGATTATATAGTACAACATACTCAGCCTCGTGCTGAGCCTTTTGGCAACCACATTTTTGCAGGTGTACCTTGATTGACGCCGGAGTGCGGGATTGGGTATGGCTTTAAATTTGACTAGACAATATGTGTTGGTGGAATCATGGATATGTCATTGTAATAGATATGTCAAGTGATGTCCGGTGTATAATTGAATCTTGATAGCTGCTCACTAGTTCTAGGAGCTATGTGGTTCTATTATGAGTTGTATTAGTCTCGATCATCACGGCGGATGGTTGGTTAAGTCTTTGGAATGATGGTTGTGACACCCGCCTAGTTAGTGAGTGTTTTACGCTACAATTACAACATTTTAATTTCTGTTGCGATTACCCGGTAATTTTGGCGAGAATTAGATTAATAGACGGGGGTGTTACAGCTATGACCAACTAAGTTAGGTCCAGAACATCAATGGCCAACCAGCTCACCTCATTAAGAAAACCGGGGATGGGCTCAAAACACCTTTTCACGCCTGGAGATCACCGCACGTGAACCTTGGGTTTGATCTGTGAGAAATATCTAGGGTCAATAGTTATCTTTTGATGATAGCTGCATTTGTGAAACACTTGAACACTAGCATTTTGGCTGGCTGCCGTTCTGGGTGGGAAATATTTGGATCCACTTTTATTATCTACTTTATTTTTTGAGGATACTCTTAATTTCAAGAGTTAGATCTAATAGTCAATCAAAACCACAAACGGAAAAAGTGTTATAATAAAACTAAATTATCCGATTTTTCATTATTATTACATAATCAATATCTTTGATATTTTTCCCGTTCATAAAATGTTTATAAAAAACTAAAATATTATTGTAGTTGAGGAGATAGATATTACCTTAATCATTGGGCCATGATAGTTATTCGCAGCATATATACATATTGTATATATTGAATGTTGATACTCTAAATTAATAAAAATGAAATTTTTTTCCTATATGATCGAACATTGGATATGTAAAAATTAATAAAATAGATGTTAGTCTGACTAAGCCACATTAATATTTTAATTTACAAGATATTACAACATTAATTTTGTATGGTTAAAATAATAAAAATAAAAGTATATTGGCTTTAAATTGTATAAAATAAATACAAACTATATATATAAAATTTATAAATATTTAAAGTTTTAGTAAATATCAAAATAATTATAAAGTAAAATGTATAAAAACAGCGCAAAATTTAAAATGTATATACATATATATCATTTAATAATTTAAATTATTTTGACAGCTAATTTATATTACTTTTGTGAATTCTAACAAACATATGTACTAGTTTAAAATATTATTCCGGGAATTCTATTTTATAATTTATTAATAAATGTGATACTTTATAAATTAAAAATATTATACATATATTTTGTTACATATATCTTTTGTGATAAATAAATTTTTGTAGTTGTATCATAGTTTTTATTAATTTTCACGAATTACAAAATTTTTGTTTACTTAAAGTTCTTTTGAAAATTTTGATAGCTAAAAGGTAAGAAGTAAAATATACTAAAGGTACTATATTGAAAAAAACTATAAAAAAATATTGGGAAATTTCATAAAATACCACTATATTTTTGGCTAATTCATGGAATGCTATTAAAAAAAAAGAAAGTCATAAAATGCCACTATATTTTCGTAAAAGTCTATGAAATGCCACTATATATGGAAAAAAGATAAAAATACCCCTACTAGTTAACCAAGTACTTTTAAAGTTTACAATATGCCCTTAAGTGCTAAAAAATTCACAAAAAATTCAAAATACATTAAAAATATAAAAAAGTAATAAAAATATAAAAAAGTAATAAAAATATAAAAAAGTTTATAAAAAAATACAAAAATTTGTAAAATATAATAAATATAAAAAATTTAGGGAAATTTCATGAAAATACCACTATATATTTTTGGCTAATTCATGAAATGCCACTAAAAAAAGAAAGTCACAAAATGCCACTATATATTTTAATAAAAGTCCATGAAATGCCACTATAGATGAAAAATGACAAAAATACTCCTACTAGTTAACAAAGTACTTTTAAAGTTCACGATATGCCCCTAAGTGTTAAAAATTCACAAAAAATTCAAACTACAATAAAGATATAAAAAAATGAAAAAATATTTATAAAAGTTAATTTTTTATAAAAATTATAACAAATTAATAAAAATTAAATAAATTTACAAAAATTATAAAAAAAAAAATATTATAAAATATTAAAACAAATAAATGTTTTATTTTTTAAAATTTATTCAGTACCATAAGAAGAATATTGTGATTTAAACAAATAATTTATACCAAATAAATACCATAATTTTACCTTACATTTTGTAATTATTATTTTTTAAATATAATAATATATTTCTTCAAAATAAATTATTATATTTAGAAATTTTAGTTTTTAAAATTTATCAGCAATATAAAAAAAAATTATTTACTTTGAAGAAATAACCAATCTAAATTGATAGAAATAATAAATCAAAATGTATGATAAAGTTACGGTACTTATTTGGCATAAATTATGGTACTTAATTGTTAGAAAAATTGGTATAAATTATTTTTTTAGAACTCAATTTTGTTTTGTGGTACTTAATAAATTTTAAAAATGAAACATTTATTATTTATTATTTATCGACATTTTCATTTTTTAATTTTTATAAATTTTTAATTTTTTTATATTTTATAATTTTTTTTATATTTCTATAAATTTTTATTGAATTTTGAATTTTTTGTGAATTTTTTAACACTTAGGGGCATATTGTGAACTTTAAAAGTACTTAGTTAACTAGTAGGGGTATTTTTGTCTTTTTTCCATCTATAGTGGCATTTCATAGACTTTTACGAAAATTTAGTGGCATTTTGTGACTTTATTTTTTTTAGTGGCATTTTATGAATTTGCCAAAAATATAGTGGCATTTCATGAAGAAGATCATATATCCATGATGGCGGCAGCAATAGAGGTTAGTATTCTGAATTATGTAGTAATCACACGTTTAAGTTATAAGACAATAATAATTTTATTAACACTTAAGAATATTAGCTATCGTTTCTTCTATTCTAGCACAATATCAACTGAAATTTCATTAGCATTATTAGTCGATAGCAATTTTGAAACTTAAGATAGTAGCAATTTAGCTAGTTGTTAAAACAATTTGCTATCATAGCCAAAATAGTAGCACAACAACAACCATAATAAAGTGTTAGTAGTAATTTCATAATTTTGTTTATCTACATGGTCGTAACTAGCAACTTTTAAGATAGTAGCTTGTTAGCTATTGATTGGAATCATTTTGCTACCGTTGCTCAAACAGTAGCATAATAGCTACCAAGATTGAATTAACATCAACCAAGTAGTAGCAATTCAATAATTCAGCTACTGATATTGGTAGCAAAAAAAACTTTTATTAAAACTACCAGAATGAAAGATAAAAAAGCAACTATTGACTGTAGCAATCTTGTAAGACGGTAGACAATTAGCAACTAGCTAAAAGTTTAGCTACGTAGCACAAAAACAACTTTGTTAATAATATCTAAAATTAGTAGCAATTTTTCAATTTAGATACTAATATATGTAGTAGCAATTTATCGATAGCTAAAACACCTTTTTCTTGTAGTGAATACATTTTCTCCTATTTTTTCTCTCTAAATAAGTTGTGTTGACAGTTAAAAGTTCCGCTATGCCCATAAATACTACCTAACAAGCAGATATTAAGGACCAGCTGTGTTGCCCATTAACACTGCCTAACAAGTAGATACTAAGGACCATCCTGACAGCAATATGCATTTCCGTCAAATTTTGCAAGTCATCCATTTTTTATGAAAGAAAGACTAGATATTGTAGTATGGAAAGGCGTTTGCTATTTCTTATTTATAAATGGAAAAAATACCCCAGTAAATCTGTAGCTTTTATTTTGGGAGCCTAAAGACTACGTCTTCAATAAACCAATATATCTGTAGCTTGTACACTAATTTAGTCGATTGGCTATAATCAATCAATATTACAATTTTCTTCATTGTCTACCTTATAGTTCTTGAATTTACCTTACTACCTAAATTTCATATCCTAAGTTATTGGGACCTCATCAACTTTACTTACTTTTTAGGCAAATCAAAATTTTCAGATTATTATATGTAATTCAGTTTAATTAAGCTAGCTAGCTAGCTAGCTAGGGCTGCTTAGTTCTAACCCAATCGAGCAGTAACTTGGAGTGCGCCTTTGTCATGCCTATAAATAGAACAAACAAATCTTCCAAAATTATTACTCAGCGCACAAAATCAGTTAGCTGGAGTGAAATCACAAACACAAAAGAGACCTTTCTCTCAATTAATTGAAGCACCGTGCGGGAAGGTGAAATGACAAGTTTTAACAAGGGTTTTCATCATGAGGTTCTGATGGTCAAGCTAGCTATTCTCTTAATGGTGGCTGTTGTTTTCTTGACTGTACCTCAAGTCACCACAGCTCGTAAGTATTCACTGTTCCAGCATGAATTTAATATACCATATGGTTTGTTTGATCTCTCTTCAATTTTCATTAGCTTCAATTATACGATTATAATCTCCTCTCTCTATTTTTTTTTTCTCAGAACCATTGCTCGGTTCCCTTGGTGGTGCGGTTGGTGGTGTGCTTGGTGGTGTCGGTTCTGCCCTTGGTGGTGTCGGTTCTACCCTTGACGGTGCGCTTGGTGGTGTCGGTTCTACCCTTGGTGGTGTCGGTTCTACCCTTGGTGGTGCGCTTGGTGGTGTCGGTTCTACCCTTGGTGGTTTAGGTAGTTCTTTGTCTGCACAACCTACTACTACATCAGCTACAACAGGTGCAAGTGCTTCCGCGCCCTGAAAATGAAGGAAACAGAAAACAAGACATATGGGCCTTAATTTGCTCCAATAATATATGCATTAGTATTTTATATATATCCACAGTATGTCTGTCCACTAAAGACTAAATAATAATACTATGTAAGGACTGCACATCAAAAATAATACGAAAGGACAATTAGAAACATACTATCATAATATATAGTACTATGATATATCTAAACCCATCCAGCGGGCACATTGTCATCGATCCGTTAATCCCCAGTTGTGCGCAAATAAATTACATGTACTATAGTGCATACTTTACTATTCTACGTTATATATAGTCTACTTTTAATTATCATGCATATCATTTCGATTTCAATTGACAATTCGGTTGCAATTAAAAAGAATTGACATTCCGGTTACAAGAGTAGAACTATAGGATACAATGGAAGGTGGAAAATACATGAGAGTACATATCATAAGGGATGAGAGAAATGATAACAAGAGAAGTGGAACCTAATGTAATAGATGATCATTTATTAGACAATAAATAGTCTAAATTAACCAGGCAATAATTCACTCACACAGATCAGAATTTGACTTCCCAAATTTGAACTATTAGCAATGGTATCTGAATATTCTAACCGTCCTAGTACGAATTTCATAATTCGTAGTCAAGCCACCATGAAAACGCCAGAAACAAAATCACTCAGTAGGACTATCAAAAAAACCTATAAATATATTACTAACTTGGTAAATTATTTTAGTATTTAAATATTTTTAAAAGATATATGTAAAGATAAATTAGTTTAGATAGTAAAATAAAAAGCATAAAACAAATAATTGTAATAAATACAATTATGCTATATTTAATAAAGGTACAACGCTCTTAATATTTTTTCAAAACATACCATATATTAATATAATAGGATTATAAGCATTACACAAGTAAATCTTTGGGTAATTAGCCAAGTTAAGAGTAGGGAACATAATACACACCCAGCCTTTGTTGGTTTATTTTTCCTAAGTTACCCCTCTTATGTTCTCTTATTAACTACTCTGTATCCCTGAGTATAAATATCTCCCTACTCTATACTCTGTGAACATCGATGGTTATTAATTCAATACAATGAGACCATTATGGCGTCAGAGCAGGTTCAACCCTCTCTTTCGTTAACATTCAGACACTCGTTTGAATCAACCGATTGATACCTACAAACAAATTCCCATAAACACACAGATCTACATCGATCTTACTTTCTCTATACTCTATACTTGCGAGAATCTCTCTCGCTACCATCATTTACATTCAGATTTCCCTAAACAAAATAAAACAAATTTCATCACGATCTGATCGATTCTCCTCGATCTTCGTACATCAAACAGATTGCAATCTACTCAGGGCAGTGCGATCCACCGATAGATACCATTGCGATCTTCCATCGATTTATTCATGGCAGTGCGATCCATCAGCATCTCCTTCGTTCGCAGCAAACTGTAAGTTCTTCTCCTCGTTTGATCTTAATCTTTTGATTCATCAAGCAGCACTTGCTTCATACCACACGCGTCTGTTTTACTTATAGATGGATGCCTCAAGAGTCAAAAATTAAACAGAAGACGAGAATGAAAGTGAATCAGAATATCAAACTGATAAGGATGATGAGAATAGTCCAAGTAAACGCAGAAAAACCAAAACAATCACGATCATAAAGCCGTGGAGAGAGGGAAAACCGTACGCAAAGAAAAAACTCAGAAAAAGAAATTTACATAGAAAAAAACTGAGATTAAAAGAAAGGTGTACCTCATCACGCATCCCTCTGATAATCCTGGAATAGTATTGGCTCTGAAATTCAACGGGAGTGGCTTCAATACAAGGAAGCAGATTTTTCTGAACGGACTTGCATCTAAAAGTAAGGTAGGGTTTGTCGATGGTACTCTGGTTACGGACGATTTCTATGGAGATGAACGTGTCGAATGGGAACACTCAAATGGAATGGTCAAAGGTTGGCTCTATACTGCATTAGATGATTCTCTCCGCGAATCGGTAATGTAATATCCAATCGCAAGAGACATTTCACTCGATCTTTGCCATCGATTCGAAGAAGCTTAAGGAATGCGGTTATACACATTAAGGCAAGCATCCAGAAAGATAGAAAAGCAACAGAATCAAAGCATAAACCAATATTACAACTGATGGGTGAAAATCTGGAATGAGCAGCAGCAATTGGTTACCCTTCCAGCTTGTACTTGTGGATCAGCAAGAGAAATCTAGAAATTCATAGAAAATGAAGGTTTTTGACTTTCTCATGGGATTGGATGACTCATATGTATCTATTCGGTCCAACATTCTCATGATCACACCTCTTCCAACCGTAGATAAACTCTATGCTATGCTCAAACAAGAGGAGCAACATCGACAGAACAAAAGGAACAAGAAAGAGGACTCCGCCACTCTTACCTTTGCCGCTGCAGTAGGACCATCCAACTCGAAGAAAATTTCTGGACCGAATTCTAAAATCCAGAGAGACGATGGAAAGCCAAGGGTTATATGCACTAAGTGCAAGAAACCAGGACATGAGTGAAGTGGGGTTCCACCACACATAGTAATCAAAGGGCTAGCGGAGAATACGTGCTGCCTACGGAGACAACAAGATGGGACTCCCTCCGACCAAATTCTCTTCCGACTCCAACAAGCGGACCCTTGCGACCAGAGAGCCATTCCACGGACAGACTGCGGAGGAGCAACCGCCTCCGAGGCAGGGCAAGACCCTCTCCGAGAGACTGAGAGTAATTATTGGTAAAAGGGGGGTAAAGTTGTACGAAAACCTTGTGTGTTTAGGAATATTCTAGAATAATGTAGGCCCATAGAAACGGTTATACACTATAGGGGAGCCTATAAATAAGGGTCATAAGTTATGTAATTGGTTACGCTTTCATATATACAACACTTGGAGCTCTCTTGGTAATCTTAGTTTTGAGTGCAAGTTTCATACGATCTCATTTGGCGCCGTCTATGGGAAAAGAACGTCGAAAGACAACCACGATCCGATCCACAAGAGTCATGTTTCTTGTCTTTTGTTCGACCCTGGCACCACGATCAAGCAAGGGGAAGGGGAAGATGACTGCAACCGGGGAAAGCTCGTTCTCAAAAGAAGACCTCACCGATCTGATGAGGAGTTTTGCGCAAGAAGTTAATGAGAAGATGGCTGAGAACAATGAACGATTCCAACAGGAACTGGAGGATAGAGATCTGGAGCACCAGAAGAAGATCGGCGAGATGGCGAGCGTAATCGAGAATCTGAAAGCAAAAAGCGGATCAAAGAGTGAATAAAGCCGGAAAGAGAAGTCACCACCGAAAGATGCAAAGGAAGATCTCGTCGACATGTCGCTGTATCCCTTCACCGAAAATATTCGGAAGGCGAAGCTTCCACCGTTCTTTGTCGCTCCGGCAATAGAGAAGTACGACGGAACCGGAGATCCCGCTCAACATATCAAGAAGTTCATCTTTGCGATGAACACTCAAGGAATCAGTTCCCAGGCACTCTACAATTTGTTTCCGGGAACACTTACTAAAAAAGCTCTAAATTGGATCTCCTCTCGGAAACCTCAATCCATCTCAAGCTTCAAGCAACTTACAGAGGAATTCCAACTTTACTTTGCAGCAAGTAAAAGATCCAGAAGAAAGATACGATCGAACTGATGGACGTTAGGCAGAGAAGGGGAGAGACGGTGAAAGAATACAGCGAACGCTTCCATAAGCAAGTGGCTGAAATAGACGATGTGGATGAGAAGATACTGGTGAAAGCTTTCGGGAATGGATTGGCAAATCCAAGGCTGGCAGGGAAAATTGCTACCAAGGCACCGCAAACTCACGGAGAGTTAGCAGAAATGCTGCACGATTTCTTGAAATCGGAGATTGCGGAAAATAAGGCGAAAGAATTGGCCAATAGTTTCAGGCCGCCTAACGAGAAGAAACAGGGAGGGGCATCGTCTGTTGGCGCGAGTTATGGGGAGACATCTGCTTCGAAACCTTGGGGAGCAAGGTACAGACCGTATGGGAAGGATCCAGTCATGCCTTCCCATACTGGAGGTAAGACGACATATGGAGAAAAAGTTATTTCTATCGCTCCAGGAAGGTACGCAGCTGCAGTAAGGGAAGGCTATCTTCCGCCCCCAAAGAAGCCCCCCTCAGGTGAGAACACATTGGCGTTTTGTGAATTCCACGGACACTTCAACCACAGAACGACCAATTGTGTAACATTATCAAGAGAACTGAACAAAATCGATGAGCAAAAGAGGAAACAAGAAAAGCAGAGACAGGAAGCTTCCAAACAGCAAAAGAATAACAGCGACTACCAAAACCGATCTCGTTACGGGCATAATGGGGGTGACATGAGGGATGAGGATCACCCCGAGCTAGACCATAGCAAATCTTTCGATTTTGGGGTCATAACTGGTTTGTTCTTAGAAAAGGGGCCATTCATGGCAAAAGAAAAGAAAAGGCACGTACACGAAGTCCATGAGAAGCTACCGGAGAAGAAAGTCCAAAAAAGGGAACCCTTACCACCTATCTACTTCATGGAGGAAGACGAGGTGGGAGTCTACTACCCCCTCGTCATTCGAGCTCAAATCAATGATAGGATGGTGGGAAACATCCTTGTCGACAGCAGAGCAGGAGCAAATGTGATCTCCTTAGCGGCGTTCCAGAAACTGGAAATCCCGGATGAAAAGGTCAAGCCATTCACTGCTACTTTCGGGGGGTTCATTGGAGGAATCACGGCTCAGGCCAGCGGAAGTATCGATGTCATGATGATGTTAGGCCAAAAGGATGATCGGAGAACAGAAAAAATAACCTTATACATCATGCGAGATTTGTCCGGGTACAACGTCTACTTGGGGCGACCTGGGATCAATGCTTTCGGAGCTGTCTGTAGCACCTACTACCTCAAGCTCAAATATTTGACAAGGGGTGGAAGGCTGGTATCCATCCCCGGGAGCCAGAAAACAGCAAGGGTGTGCGAAGTACGGATCACCGAGGACTTTCCGGAAGAGGACGTAGTCAAAGAGGTCGGCTCCAGTCGAGAGTACGGAGAAGGAGAGGCCAGAGCACGGATGCCTGGAGAAACCTCCGAGAAAGTGGTGGTACCGGCGGAACAACCAAAAGAGGTACCCCTGAACACCGATCCTTCTAAATTTTTCAAAATTGGAAATGCTTTTCACCATGATGAGCAGATTCGCTTAATGAGATTTTTGGAAAAAAGAAGAAAGACATTCGCCTGGAGCCCAAAGGACATGCCCGGAGTGGACGCCAGCGTTATCCAGCATAACCTGAACGTCGATCCGAAGTTTCCTGCCATCCGACAGAGGAAGAGGATTATAGGAAGAGAAAGGGATGAGGCTGCACGGACGGAGGTCGAAAGGTTGCTGGAGGCCGGCTTTATTAGAAAAGTCTTTTATCCAAAATGGCTATCAAATGTAGTTTTGGTTAAAAAAGCAAACGGAAAATGGAGGATGTGCGTGGATTTCACGGATTTGAATAAAGCTTGCCCGAAAGATTTCTATCCTTTACCTTCCATAGATAAGCTTGTAGCGGCAACAGCGCAGAGTAGCGTGATGAGCTTTTTAGATGCGTTCTCTGGATATAACCAAATAATGATGAACAAAAATGACCAAGAGAAAACATCTTTTGTCACCTCAACTGGTATTTTTTGCTACAAGGTCATGCCGTTTGGATTAAAAAATGCAGGGGCAACCTTCCAGCGAATGATTGACGAGGTATTTCGGGAGCAGTTGTCTCGAAATGTGGAGGCATATGTGGATGATATAGTAGTAAGAAGTGATTCTATAGCCCAGCACATGAAAGACCTTGAGGAAACCTTCAATACCCTGGATAAATACAAGATCAAGTTAAATCCTGAAAAATGCGTCTTCAGAGTCACCCGAGGGAAGTTTTTGGGGTTTATAGTCGGACAGAGAGGAATTGAGGTTGATCCGGAAAAAACCCAAGCAGTCCTCAACCTTCCGCAGCCAAGAAACATTAAGGACGTACAAGCCCTGAATGGAAGGCTCACTACTTTAAGTAGATTTTGCTCTAAGCTCCAGGAAAAATCTATTCCATTTTTTAATACCCTCCGGAAAAATAAAAAATTCCAGTGGGATACGGAGTGTATAGACGCCTTCGAACAAATCAAGAAAATGCTTCAGGAGCTTCCAAAGCTTGGCGTTCCGACACCAGGCCAGGATCTATTCTTATATTTATCGGTCTCGGAATGGGCGGTGGCAGCAGTCTTAGTCATGGAGGAGGAAAAGAAGGAAATCCCAGTCTATTTTACCGGAAAGATCCTAACCGCTGCGGAGACAAGATATTCCAATATCGAGAAAGTTTTGTTTGCTCTTGTAATCGCATCCAGAAAACTGAAGCCATACTTCCAATCGCACCGAATCACCGTCCGAACTAATTGGCCCTTAAAACAAATCACCAATAACCCGAACGCCTCCGGAAGGATGATTACTTGGACGGTGGAGCTTACTCAATTTGAAATCCATTATGTTCCTCGGACAGCAATAAGAGCCCAAGCCCTGGTTGATTTTATCACCGAGGCAAGTTTCTTCTGTCAAGAAGAGCGGGAAGTCCCGTATAAGATGTGGGTGGATGGAGCTAGATGTAAAACTGGTGCGGGGGTTGGGGTTGTGATCCAGACTCCTGATGGAAGGAAAATGAATCATGCAGTAAGGTTGGAATTCGAGAAGTAACAAACAATGAAGCAGAATACGAGGCATTAGTACAAGGACTGGAAATAGCCTGTGCTCTGGGGGTGACGGAGCTGGAAGTACAATCTGATTCCTTGCTTGTGGCAAGGCAAAGTGAGAACATCTTTGAAACAAAGGAGGAAAAATTGAAACTTTACTTAATAAAGGTACAGGATCTAAGGGCAAGATTTTCGAAATGCAATCTCCGACATATATCCAGAGACCAAAACTCGGAGGCCGATGTACTGACTAAATTGGCAAGTATAGCGGAAGGAATACCGGAGAAAGTACAGCTACAACTAAAGAAACTCCCGAGTATAGGAGAGACAGAGACAATGGAAGTTGAAATAACCGATTTAAGCGAATCATGGATGACTCCCATTGTCCGGTATATCCAGCAAGGGGCACTTCCAGAGGAAGAAAAAGAGGCCAAAATAATAAAAAGAAGGGCAGCATCGTTCTTTTTCGAAAATGGCCAACTATATAAGCGATCTTTTGGTAGACCATCGATGAAGTGTTTGACGGAAAGTCAAGGACTAGAGCTTTTCACCGAAGTCCATGATGGGGTGTGCGGCAACCACCAAGGTGGAAGGGCAATAATGCATAAAATATTAAGGATGGGCTACTTTTGGCCGACAATCCAGAAGATGTGCGGAGACTATGTCAAAAAATGCGTGCAGTGCCAGTTACATGGTCCAAGGGTTGGAAACCCGCCTGCGGAGATGAAATCTATCACCTCTCCGATCCCCTTTGCGAAATGGGGATTAGATATCGTCGGATCATTTCCAGAGGCTTCCCCCGGAAGGTATAGATACTTGTATGTGGCAGTAGACTACTTCACCAAGTGGGTGGAGGCTCTTCCGGTAGTAAACATAACTGCGCGAAAGACAGAGGAGTTTTTTTGGAAGAACATCGTATGTCGGTTTGGTATACCGAGAGTAATTATAACGGACAACGGTGCGCAGTTCAATTGCAAGAGCTTTAGGGATTTTTGCGAAGAATGGAAGATTGACCTGAGAAGAAAGTTGGAAGGAAAAAGAGGAAGGTGGGTGGAGGTTCTACCGCAGGTCCTATGGGCTAACAGGACGACTGTCAGGGGGCCAACCGGAGAAACCCCTTACAGATTGATGTACGGTCTGGAAGCGGTGGTACCCGCAGAAATCATGATACCGTCAAAAAGGATTGAAGGGTACGAAGAAGAAGAAGAGAACGATGAAGGCATCCAAGATGAGTTGGACGTCTTGGATGAAAAGCGAATGATCGCCAATTTAAGAAATCAAAATGACAAGTTGAGAATCGAACGTCATTTCAATAAAAAGGTAAGGGAACGGTCCTTTTCCGCAGGTGACTTGGTACTTCGGGAAGTAAAACAGCCAGCGAAATTACAACCTCAGTGGGAAGGCCCATACATCGTTCAAGCTAAGACTGACCGAGCTTCTTATATGCTCCGAAATATGGACGGAAGCGATTTACCACATTCCTGGCACGCTGAATGCCTCAAGAAATTCTATGTTTTATATCTTCTTTCAGCTGCAGGTTAATGAATTGTTTGGTAAAAAGCACAAGAATAATCTCATACAAATGTCCGACGATCTCGCAAGTGGTGGCAATAAAGCATTTTACTTAATGATCTCAGTTATCTTGTTTTCAAAACGTTTTACCCTCCGATAATAATATATAAAGTTTTCAGACAAAAACAAAAAAAACATCGCAATTTCTCTTCCTCAAAAAACAAGGAACAAAGAGTTTTTAAAAAAAAGACAGACAAAGAATGTATCCGACGATCTCACCATTGGCCATGGTAGAGTGTTTTGTATCCGACGATCTACCATCAACGATGGTAGTGTATTTCATCCGACGATCTCGCTGTCTTATTGCCAGTAGAGTGTTAAACCGACGATCTCACCGTCTCAAAGTCGGTAGAGTGTTAAACCGACGATCTCACCATGTGTACAGTGGTAGAGTGTGAAAGCATAAAAGTGTAACTAAGAGGTTACCGAAAAGCAATCTCCACAAAAAATGAAAGGCAGCTTAAAGATTCTGCATTAGTAAAAATCTCCAACTTTCGGGGGACCGGTCGCTCCGGTCATACCCGAAAGGTCTGGTTGGTCTATTATAAAAAAAGGAAGATGATATTTACAACACGAAGGTACTCCGGAACAAAATATGTGATAGCTATAACAAAACCGTAAGCAAAAGAAAAAAGTTTATGATGCAGGCCCTGTAGGATCTTCCGCAAGCTTCTGGATTCTTGTGTCCGCTTCTGGAGGGTTGAGGTGCTTCCTTCGGAGTCTTCCTTCTCGCCTACCGGTGTAAGAACAGCATCACTCCGGGCCCGCGCAGCAACTGACCCCATAAAGGATGGGGCAAAACATGTATTCCCCGCGGGACGTGAAAACTTCACTAGCTCCTCGTGATATCCGGTGGCGCGAGCAAGGGCTTCAAACTCTAGGCTTTCATAAAGAGTTTCGTCCACCGATTGTTGCTTCTCGGAGAAAAACTCCGACACAATTCGTTGGCTCTCTCCAGCAAGTTTGCGGCATTGAGAAGACAGTACCTCTTTAAGGCCCGAAATAGTGCGGTCCTTCGTTTGAAGTTCCGACCGCGTCTCTTTGAGAGCCCCCTTTAACTTTGCAACCTAGCTCTCATAGGACAAGGTAAGGCTCCGGTATCGTTCCCTCTCCGACTCCGAAGTGATTAGTGAAGCTTTAAGTCCAGACACCTTTTTAAGCCAAAAGTCGGAACTTCGGGCGACCTCCGACGAAGGACTTGGATTTTCTACATAAAATACAAAGGATTAACAAGAAATAACAAAAAAAGAAGAAGAAACTTTCGATGATGTGAAAATTACCGGAAGCCTTTTTTTTCTGAGCTTCCACCTCTGCCTCAAGCTCTTCGATTCGAAGAGCGGCCTCCACAAGCTTCTGTCTCTCCGATTCAAGGCCGGCTTGGAGATCACTCTGTTTGGCCTCCGCTGCTTGCAAGAGTTGGTTCTTTTTTTCCAGCTCGGACTCGAAAAAAGACCGAAGGTCTTCGGTGGATTTCCGGATCTCTTCAGCAACCTTCCGGACGTCTTCAGTTTCCTCTTCCAGCACCCGCTTCTGATCATCGAAAGAAGCCTGCAGCTTGATGTGGTGTCCTCTTGATCGATAGATGCAGTTTCTTGAAGTTCCTCCCGGAGAGCAGCTTTTTCGGCTTCAAATTGAGCCTCCGCTCGTGCAAGGGTTTCTTGAGGCCTGGTCTTCTCTTCTTCGACAACCTTCTTATACCTCTCCGCGCGGGCTCCATGGTAGCGTAGGGCTTGGGAGGAATATTGAGATTGGGTCTCAACGCATTGGGCCATCGCCATGGCCTAAAGAACAAATGTATCAGAATAAAAACAGAAGGTTTTACAAGATAAATGTATGCAAAGGAAGCAAACCTGAATTAAAGCACTCCAGAGGCGCTCAAAAGCCTCTCTCTCCGGAAGAGAGTGACGGACGATGGCGTCACAGCTTCCCTCCCCAATCGAAGTTTTTGTTTTAAGGGAGTCGGATGAGAGCCTGGGGCAAAAATGCCGTTGTCATTGTTGGCCGCCTTCGCGGCGGTAGACCAGAAGGCCTTGTACCTCATTCCACGAACAAATGGAATGCGAGGGACTGGATTTCCTCGGTGATAGCCCCAGTCCAATTTTGAAGAGGGACCGCAAACCGAAGGATCAGCCCGCGGTGGAGGAGAAGATCTGTCGTCCGCGTGCTTGCTCCTGGCTCCGGACGGAGGAGCCTCCTGAGAAGGGGCGTCAGACGAGTCCGAGGAAGAACTTTCCTCCGCATTAACCTCGGCAATGCCCTTGCCTTTCCCAGGCGGGATCTCACGGGCTTTTTTTCTCTCCGGAGCACCACCTTCCTTAATCGCAACGCCCTGCACAGGTCGTCGCGTCCGTTCAGGCTCAGGATCTACGGAGGGTGGAGCAGGGGCTGCGAGAGACAAAACCATAAGTGATCAAACAGAAAACAGAGTAAAAACAAAAAAAGGACAAAAAGAGGCTGCGAAAAGGTATACCGGTGGAAAAAATGGAATCAGTATTTTGGGTTAAAGCTTCGTCTACGCAAAAAAAGCCATGCAGATCAGGGAAGAGGGACGATATGGGAGTTAAATCCACATCTTTCTTAACTCTGCCCGGACCGCAGGAAGGAGTGGATACGGAAGTACCTGTTTCCGGATGGACGACAGCGGGGGGATCAGTGGAACCCGTTACGGTAACATGCTTTTCCTTTCGCACTAATTTTATTTTTGACTGATCAACTCTTCTGGGCCCCTCGGAGGCTTTTCTCTTAGTGCCAATAGTTTTGCTACCAGTGGGACTCCGAGTTTTTCCACCGGAAGGAGCAGGCGGGGCTCCTTTCTTCTCTTCGGTGGCCTTGTAGTCAACAAGTTCCCAGTTGTAGCGGAGGGAAAATTTTCCGCCCGATTGAACAAAAGCTGCGATGAAAGGAAGAAGTAAGAAAGGCAACCAAAACTAGTAAAAAAGAAAGCACGCAAGGAGAATACATACGGTCAATCTTCGACCGAGTTTTGTTCAACTTCTCTTCGGAGAGAAAGAAGGTGATGGGGTGGAGCGCAGAGGAAGTCAACTTCTTAAGTATATCTCCAATCGGAGATGAATTTGCGGAGGGGGGTAGCGGAGCGGCAAGTTGCCCCTTAGCTATGTCTCCGACATGAGAGACTCCGATAAAAGTCCCCCTCGGCGGATAAAAAACGAGCCAGTTGGAGGACCAGCCGCTCTCCAAGCTCACACGTTTGAAGAAGGAATACCCGGACACGGCCAAGACAGAAATGTCCTCCTCCGTAGTAGTGGTGTTCACCCTGGTCGTGAAGAAATTTACGAATTCCCGCGCATCGGGAGTAATGTCGTTCTCCGCACAGACGGAGAGAAAGGCGTGCAGACAGCCTAGGGCGTTGGGGTTCAGGTGGGCAAGAGTGCATCACCGGCGGGAGAGGAAACCAAGCACAAACGGATGCGGGGGGAAACGCAGACCGCGGTGAAGATGCTCCCGATACACCACGAAACCGTCCCCGAAATAGTTGAAAGGATGCGCCATCGGTTTGGCACACGGATCTTCGACCCAAGTGGGACTTGCACGCCTTTCATGAGTTTTTTCAAGTCCCTCACGGTAAGGCTAGAGCCGGTGCCCTGGCGAGGGTAGTCCCCGGCGACGTCTTCAGAAGGGATAGCAGGATCTTCAAAAACACACTTTTCCCCGTCGGTGAAAAGTGTCGATCCCGCCGGAACAGAAGAACTCGGGTTAGACAAAGCCATTGCGAGCAGAGGAAGCCGAGAGAGTACGGGTGAACAAGTAAAGGGAAGAGTACGAAGGAGAAAAAAGCAAAGAACGAGAATCAGGGAATTAGAGAGCAGGGAAGAAGAAGAAGACGGACGCTGAGTAGACAAGAAAGCAAAAGATTGAGAACACGAGGCAAGGAAGAAAATGGTGGGCAAATGCGTGAAAGGTCAGAGAAGTTCGAAAGTTTGAAAGGGTAGAGAGAAGGGTAGAGGGGAGAGAATGAGTTTAAATAGGCGGAAATTGGGAGCGCTCTACCAAAAGAAAATCATAGCCTACTCCTGCAAATGTGTCAGGGAAATAGCTTCAGAAGGCGAGGAGGCGGCAGTTAAAGCGAGGCACGTTGCCAAGCCTCCGCAAGGTTTCCAACGGCAGGAAATCTACGCACGAAAGGGCAATTCCGAAGACCTCTTTCCTTTTTTTTAAAAAAAAGGGAGGTCTTGTGGGACTAGGAGGGACGGAGCAGAGCGCCAAAATTTAAAAACCAAAGGGCAACCAACAACGAAAAGATCTTTCCTTATAAAACAAGAAAAGATCTTGTGGGACTGATGAAGTGGGGTTCCACCACACATAGTAATCAAAGGGCTAGCGGAGAATACGTGCTGCCTACGGAGACAACAAGATGGGACTCCCTCCGACCAAATTCTCTTCCGACTCCAACAAGCGGACCCTTGCGACCAGAGAGCCATTCCACGGACAAACTGCGGAGGAGCAACCGCCTCCGAGGTAGGGCAAGACCCTCTCCGAGAGACTGAGAGTAATTATTGGTAAAAGGGGGGTAAAGTTGTATGAAAACCTTGTGTGTTTAGGAATATTCTAGAATAATGTAGGCCCATAGAAACAGTTATACACTATAGGGGAGCCTATAAATAAGGGTCATAAGTTATGTAATTGGTTACGCTTTCATATATACAACACTTGGAGCTCTCTTGGTAATCTTAGTTTTGAGTGCAAGTTTCATACGATCTCAATGAGTATGATCAGTGCTTCTGGGTGACGAAAAAGTTTCCAGCGCACTGGAAAATCAAAGGAAAAAAGGCTTATACTGTCACTCTGGAAGATGGTGAACCAGAGAACAATGGAGCTGGAGCAAACCCTAGTGATACCGTCAACATTTCTTACTCCCAGCTGAAAGATTTAACTTCTTATTTCAAGGGCCAAGCCTCTCACGTTCCAGGGCTCACTCAAAGGCAGATCCAAGCCCTTACCAACCAGATTGTAGCCCAAGATGATTTGGGAGCAGACCAAGACCAATCCCTTGCACTGGTGAATCAATTTGCAGGTACGGTTTCTTCAGCCCAAACTTATAATTGTGACAGTATTTGCTGTAACAAAAGGGCTTCTTATTACCATGATAAAATTCACACACATGATGGCATGCCACACAATACACACACTATACCCAAATTAAATCTGTATGCGCATCTGCTTGATATTTTTAATATCAATGTTCACACTATCATGACTGATTCTATACATAGTTATATTAGTTGCAACGTTAACAATAAGGGCACCAATCTTTTAGACAGAAAATGGATCATTGATTCTAGTGCCGCTGATAGTGTATGTGGAAATCTAGCTTTATATGATAACAAAACTTATACTTCTTGCACATATAAAGTTGCTATGCCTGACGGCCATATAGGGAACATTGATGGAATAGGAAACGTTATGGTTTCCCCAAATTTTACACTCCATAAAGTCTTACATGTTAAGAGTTTCCAATTTAATTTGTTATCCGTTCGAAAACTTCTTATTCAATTAAATGCTCGCCTATTGACATATCATGATCATTCTGAATTGCTGGACCTTGAGTCAAAATCCCATGTCACACTTGGAGTAGAGACTCAAGGCCTTTACATCTTGCATGATCATGCTTTAGAAAACTTCATACATGAGAGAAATAAATACCGAGCTTCTAAGACTGTTACTTTTAATAGTTTGTTTTCCAATAATGTTGTTCCTACGGATTTCATTCCATGTTGCTACATATAGGGACACCATCTTGTGGCATTACCGCCTAGGTCATGTACCTTTACCAAAACTTACCAAACTTGATATTGTTGACAATAAAAGTATACCCATGGATTTTCATTGTGATTCATGTGATAAGGCTAGGAACCATCACCTACCATTTCCTATCTCCAATAGTCGATGCGATGCTATATTTGATCTCATCCACTTGGATGTGTGTGGCCCCTTTAGACAACCCACACACGATAGTAGTCGATTCTTTTTATCCATCGTTGATGACTATAGTAGAGCTTTTTGGGTCAAATTACTCACAAACAAATCCGATGCTTTCCCATTCATTAAATTCTTCATTGCTTATGTCAAGACTCAATTTGGGAAGACCATAAAAATAAACCGATCTGGCAATGTAATGGAGTTAGGATCCTTGAACGAAGGGAAACTATTTTTTAACAATCTTGGCATTATACACCAAATTTCCTATGCCCATACGCCCCATCAAAATGGGGTTGTTGAACGTAAACACAGATACCTCATGGAGACAGCTCGTGATTTACATTTTCACTCCAACATGTCTCTTTTATATTGTGGTGAATGCATTGTACAAGCCACATACATAATCAATCGTCTTCGTTGTAAAGCTAACCAAGGAATATCTTCTTACGAACGCCTACACAGCCATAAACCCGACTATAGAAATATTCATGTTTTCGGGTGTCTTGCATATGCCATGGTCCTAGGAACCAACAAAGGAAAATTTGATCCTCGATCAACACCTTGTATTCACTTAGGCATTACAGATAGACAAAAAGGTTACAAGTTGTTACGTCTTTCTGATCACAAAATCATTATATCTCGTGATGTCATATTCCATGAGTCAACATTCCCTTTCAAAAAGGACAATATATCCCTTGATACTCATTCTGCCATTCTACCACATGGTGACACTACACCATACCATATGGATCAGGATCACTTACGTTACGTCTTACCTGATTCCTCGGATACTTTCACATCTGATAAGTGTCCAAATGAGCATGTTTTATAGGTGTATTTCATATATTATATTAGCACTTTTCTTGCTCATTTCTCCACTTCGGTTAGTTTTCCTCTAGTTTATGTTTTATTGTTTATCTCACAAAATTATTGGTTTAACATGAGGAAAACCAAGCTGGGAGTGAAGTAGACGAAGAGTCAAACGCATAGACGCAAACGGCTCAGGAAACGGGGTCCAAACGAAGAATCTAGAGCCGGTCAAAGTTTGAAGGAAAATAGGACACACACTTGCAACCGCCTATAATCGAGCGGACACCAGGCGGTCAAGCCACCAAACAACCGCCTATAATCGAGCGGACACCAGGCGGACACCACACACTTGCAACCGCCTAATAAGGGGCGGACAAGACAGAAGGAGACCGCCTAATATGAGGCACAAGACTCAGACAGCGGACGTGAGTGAGTACCGCATGGATTTGGGCGGTCGTGAGTAAGTTGGACCGCGAGAAACCAGGCGGACACAGAGAGGACCGCATGAAATGAAGCGGACAACAAGCGGACGCGTGTTAATGTTTAGAGAATTAACGCGAGCTTATCTTCTTCGCCGACTGTCTCAATTCGTCCACTGCCATATCCATCTACTCCGCACCGCTGCCTTATTTTCCTCATGCGTGAACTCTCTGTCCCCTGTAATAAATGAGAGCAATCAATCTGCAAATCCTATCCTATCCAGCTCTTTCTGCCGCCTCTTCCTTTCTCCTATATAAACGCACGTACCTTCTCCTTTCATTGACATCCTCCACCATCAATCCATCCATCCACGACCCAACATACCACTTCACCACAAACCTCACGCCATCTCATTTCTCTTCTCCCGCCTTCTCCATTTTATTTATTTCTACATTCCACCATATCCACCTCTAGTCTACGTATACAAAATAGCAGAACGAATACAGGAGTGCCTACAGATGATTTCTATTACTCTTGTTCCTGTTTATCTATTTAATATGTTAGGCTAGAATATTTATACTCTGGGAACGGTTATTATGTGTTTGTATTAATTATGCATTATTTTTACTGGTTTATTTAAATACAGTTGTTACGTTATAAAGCTTATCTCTCGCCTTTTTAATAAATGTCATGAGTTTATTAAATTGCTTGCTAAGTCTATTTTGATCAGACCAGGTGATAAATAGATAGGTTAATTAAGCCGTAAATTTGGAGAAAGCTTATTATGATTTAATAAGTTAGTATTTTCAGATTCATAAATAATTTCTCATATCTAAACCGTCCGTTTACACGTATTGTGCTTGAACCTTGATTAGAACCTTGCATTTTCAGGTAAACGAGTTCTTTTGAGGCTATGATTTAGTCCTTAAGATAAAAAGTGGAATTTTGCCAAACAATTATATTAAACCAGTAGAGATAGCATAATTAAGCAGATTATATTAACCTGACCCAGAGTCCCGTTTAATTTATCTATTAACTTAGTTTATTTTATCTTTCCTTTTTATTTATAATACAAGTCAATTAATCCCCCTTTTTGTGACACGCTTAGGTACTATTATATGTATATTAGTCCCACGTTTCGACATCCGGTCGCTTACAATTCACTATACTACCACAACCGGGATTTGTTTGCAGCCCGACGTTTATTTTGAGTTTTTAATTTCTTTTCTTTTATTTCTTCCCCAGTTTAACCACTCACTTTACAACGTCTGCAAAATGGCGCCGTTGCCGGGGACTAGATTTATTCTAGTCCCTAAGCCCCGGATTATTTACTTGTTATATTAGAATATTTTGTTTATATTATTTTGTTGTTGTTTATTTTAATTATCTTTTTTATTTTGTTTATATTATTCGTGTGTATGTCTTCTAATATATATGTTCCAGTACGTTCGTAGGAAAAAAAAGAGAGAAGCAGCCGCGAGCACAACCGCCCAACATCATGCGGACGCCCACACCACACACCTGACCGCCCACCTGTCCGCACCATTCCAGGCGGACGTCCAAGCGGACGTCACCAGCGCTTCAAAAAAAAAAAACGCCGCGTTTAGTCTCTGTTCTTCTTCCAACTGTAAAATTTCTCCAGTTCGACCCGAGAAGAAGAACAAGCTCGCGACTCCACTCCATCTCCGAACCACTTATATTATTATTGTTTTTGTTCTAACCCTTTTATTTTCTAATCTTTTTCAGTAGTTTCGTTTTATATACAAAAACACAAAAAAAAAAAATTTGTACGAGGCAAATGGAACAGGTGTACGAACAAGAGTTTTGCTATTCAGAGTATTTATACTGCTCCGTATGTGGGGGAGCTCATGATTATGAGGATTGTCTCATATTCCAAGAACAACTCTGGTTAGAAGATCAACCAGACTACCTGGAGAGACTCGCTCAACCAGAACAGCAACCGAAGAGCGAAATAATTCATGAGGTAGAACACCCCACTACGGATATAAGTTACTCTCTTCCCTCTACGGTCGCCTACCACCAGTTTCCATCCTTCTCTGTACTCTATCCAGAAGATGAGGATATTTGCATCCTCGAACATAAAGAGAAGGAATTGCCATCACCTCCCGCCAAGATATCCAAACAAAACGCCACTATCACCTTCAAAGAATTAACTTTCTCTGAAGATGATATCGATCAGCGTTCTTTCTATGAGCCTCACCAACAAAAGAATGATGTTTACATCCTCCAATTTGAGGAAGAAAAATCATCACCACCGGGTCTTCTGTTAGAACTACGTTCCCGGCAGTACCTCCTCAAACACCAGATTTTGTGGAGTATTAATTTTCTTATTTTATATGCCGAGGTAACGTTTTGTTTTGATCCAGGATAACGAAGCAGGCGTCTAGCCAAAGACGTTAAAGAAGGGCAGCTTCCCGGGAGGCAACCCGGATGAACTTTTATTTTATTTTGCTTTTATGCTGTTTTAATTTTCAGGTTCTCTTAAAATTTTATTTTTGCTAACTTTTAACCCCGTTTATAGTATGGTTGCTTCTAGTGTCTTATGCAGGTGCACCTTCATATCTACACCGCAACCAAGCTACGCTACTTGAGGTTGAAGCTCAAGTGTGGGGGAACTCCTTTTACAACTAGCAAAAATAATATCAGGGGAGTACCAGTTTCTTTAATTATGCTTTTATTTAAATAAAAACTGCAGAGGAGCGTTTATGTGCTTAAATGTTTATTTGTGATCTTTGTGTTATCTCTATTTTATCTACTTACCGAAAAGGTCTTCTGAAACCTTCCCTTGTTTTTCTGGTGAACAATGAGGACATTGTTCAATTTAAGTGTGGGGGAGTGTGCCCTTTTCGGTGACATTTTGTGCTTAAATGTTTAATCTCTTTGCTTATCTTGCGTTTGTCCAATTCAATATCATGGACCCTTTATATGTGGGTTGTTCTCTTTAAGAATAAATATTGTTATGAATTGTAGGATAAATTGTACAAAATTTTAAAATTTTGATTACTTTTGAGGAGCATTTTATATGCGGTGTGACCAAATAATCTGCAAATGGTTGGATTTTATTGCTCAGGGTTTCTTTCTGTCTTCTCTCTTAGGGATCGCTAAGGGGTGCTTCTCTGTTAAAAAAAAAGAGAAGAAAGAAGGAAAAAATAAGGGACTTACGAGACACCATTGGTAACCAACAAAGAGAGTTGAGTGTTCTTAAATACAAAGGCGTGATGCCTACATTTTCTCATCCCTTATGCAAAAGTGAAACAAATGCATAAATCTATTTTTCCTTTTGTTTTCTCCTCAATGCCCATTCTTGAGAGAAGTTGGCCATGGTAAAAGTTCTCAGAGTCACCTAAAAGAAACATTGAAGTACCTTAGATCATACCCCGAAACTCTATATTTTATTTTTACCCTGAGCACACCTATGCCACCAGCAGTTAATTTTTCACACTCCTCAATAAGTTTAAAAGATCATGTTTATCCTACCCTTCATAATAATATTTGTTAGTATTGAGCATTCCCTACTTACTTGGGTACGTGATTTTGCTTGAGGACAAGCAAAAAGATAAGTGTGGGGGTGTGATAAGTGTCCAAATGAGCATGTTTTATAGGTGTATTTCATATATTATATTAGCACTTTTCTTGCTCATTTCTCCACTTCGGTTAGTTTTCCTCTAGTTTATGTTTTATTGTTTATCTCACAAAATTATTGGTTTAACATGAGGAAAACCAAGCTGGGAGTGAAGTAGTCGAAGAGACGAAACATAGACGCAAACGGCTCAGGAAACGGGGTCCAAACGAAGAATCTAGAGCCGGTCAAAGTTTGAAGGAAAATAGGACACACACACTTGCAACCGCCTATAATCGAGCGGACACCAGGCGGTCAAGCCACCAAACAACCGCCTATAATCGAGCGGACACCAGGCGGACACCACACACTTGCAACCGCTAATAAGGGGCGGACAAGACAGAAGGAGACCGCCTAATATGAGGCGGACAAGACTCAGACAGCGGACGTGAGTGAGTACCGCATGGATTTGGGCGGTCGTGAGTAAGTGGACCGCAGGAGAAACCAGGCGGACACAGAGAGGACCGCATGAAATGAAGCGGACAACAAGCGGACGCGTGTTAATGTTTAGAGAATTAACCCGAGCTTATCTTCTTCGCCGACTGTCTCAATTCGTCCACTGCCATATCCATCTACTCCGCACCGCTGCCTTATTTTCCTCAGCGTGAACTCTCTGTCCCCTGTAATAAATGAGAGCAATCAATCTGCAAATCCTATCCTATCCAGTCTTTCTGCCGCCTCTTCCTTTCTCCTATATAAACACACGTATCTTCTCCTTTCATTGACATCCTCCACCATCAATCCATCCATCCACGACCCAACATACCACTTCACCACAAACCTCACGCCATCTCATTTCTCTTCTCCGCCTTCTCCATTTTATTTATTTCTACATTCCACCATATCCACCTCTAGTCTACGTATACAAAATAGCAGAACGAATACAGGAGTGGACTACAGATGATTTCTATTACTCTTGTTCCTGTTTATCTATTTAATATGTTAGGCTAGTAGAATATTTATACTCTGGGAACGGTTATTATGTGTTTGTATTAATTATGCATTATTTTACTGGTTTATTTAAATACAGTTGTTACGTTTAAAGCTTATCTCTCGCCTTTTTAATAAATGTCATGAGTTTATTAAATTGCTTGCTAAGTCTATTTTGATCAGACCAGGTGATAAATAGATAGGTTAATTAAGCCGTAAATTTGGAGAAAGCTTATTATGATTTAATAAGTTAGTATTTTCAGATGCATAAATAATTTCTCATATCTAAACCGTCCGTTTACACGTATTGTGCTTGAACCTTGATTAGAACCTTGCATTTTCAGGTAAACGAGTTCTTTTGAGGCTATGATTTAGTCCTTAAGATAAAAAGAGGAATTTTGCCAAACAATTATATTAAACCAGTAGAGATAGCATAATTAAGCAGATTATATTAACCTGACCCAGAGTCCCGTTTAATTTATCTATTAACTTAGTTTATTTTATCTTTCCTTTTTATTTATAATACAAGTCAATTAATCCCCCCTTTTGTGACACGCTTAGGTACTATTATATGTATATTAGTCCCACGGTTCGACATCCGTCGCTTACAATTCACTATACTACCACGACCGGGATATGTTTGCAGCCCGACGTTTATTTTGAGTTTTTAATTTTTTTTTTTATTTTCCCCAGTTTAACCACTCACTTTACAACGTCTGCAAAATGGCGCCGTTGCCGGGGACTAGATTTATTCTAGTCCCTAAGCCCGGATTATTTACTTGTTATATTAGAATATTTTGTTTATATTATTTTGTTGTTGTTTATTTTAATTATCTTTTTTATTTTGTTTATTTATTCGTGTGTATGTCTTCTAATATATATGTTCCAGTACGTTCGTAGGAAAAAAAAAAGAGAGAAGCAGCCGCGAGCACAACCGCCCAACATCATCGGACGGAGATGCGGACGCCCACACCACACACCTGACCGCCCACCTGTCCGCACCATTCCAGGCGGACGTCCAAGCGGACGTCACCAGCGCTTCAAAAAAAAAAAACGCCGCGTTTAGTCTCTGTTCTTCTTCCAACTATTAAATTTCTCCAGTTCGACTCGAGAAGAAGAACAAGCTCGCGACTCCACTCCATCTCCGAACCACTTATATTATTATTGTTTTTGTTCTAACCCTTTTATTTTCTAATCTTTTCAGTAGTTTCGTTTTATATACAAAAACACAAAAAAAAAAATTGTACGAGGCAAATGGAACAGGTGTACGAACAAGAGTTTTGCTATTCAGAGTATTATACTGCTCCGTATGTGGGGGAGCTCATGATTATGAGGATTGTCTCATATTCCAAGAACAACTCTGGTTAGAAGATCAACCAGACTACCTGGAGAGACTCGCTCAACCAGAACAGCAACGAAGAGCGAAATAATTCATGAGGTAGAACACCCACTACGGATGTAAGTTACTCTCTTCCCTCTACGGTCGCCTACCGCCAGTTTCCATCCTTCTCTGTACTCTATCCAGAAGATGAGGATATTTGCATCCTCGAACATAAAGAGAAAGGAACGCCATCACCTCCCGCCAAGATATCCAAACAAAATGCCACTATCACCTTCAAAGAATTAACTTTCTCTGAAGATGATATCGATCAGCGTTCTTTCTATGAGCCTCACCAACAAAAGAATGATGTTTACATCCTCCAATTTGAGGAAGAAAAATCATCACCACCGGGTCTTCTGTTAGAACTACGTTCCCGGCAGTACCTCCTCAAACACCAGATTTGTGGAGTATTAATTTTCTTATTTTATATGCCGAGGTAACGTTTTGTTTTGATCCAGGATAACGAAGCAGCAGCGTCTAGCCAAAGACGTTAAAGAAGGGCAGCTTCCCGGGAGGCAACCCGGATGAACTTTTATTTTATTTTGCTTTTATGCTGTTTTAATTTTCAGGTTCTCTTAAAATTTTATTTTTGCTAACTTTTAACCCCGTTTATAGTATGGTTGCTTCTAGTGTCTTATGCAGGTGCACCTTCATATCTACACCGCAACCAAGCTACGCTACTTGAGGTTGAAGCTCAAGTGTGGGGGAACTCCTTTAACAACTAGCAAAAATAATATCAGGGGAGAGTTACCAGTTCTTTAATTATGCTTTTATTTAAATAAAAACTGCAGAGGAGCGTTTATGTGCTTAAATGTTTATTTGTGATCTTTGTGTTATCTCTATTTTATCTACTTACCGAAAAGGTCTTCTGAAACCTTCCCTTGTTTTTCTGGTGAACAATGAGGACATTGTTCAATTTAAGTGTGGGGGAGTGTGCCCTTTTCGGTGACATTTTGTGCTTAAATGTTTAATCTCTCTGCTTATCTTGCGTTTGTCCAATTCAATATCATGGACCCTTTATATGTGGGTTGTTCTCTTTAAGAATAAATATTGTTATGAATTGTAGGATAAATTGTACAAAATTTTAAAATTTTGATTACTTTTGAGGAGCATTTTATATGCGGGTGTGACCAAATAATCTGCAAATGGTTGGATTTTATTGTTCAGGGTTTCTTTCTGTCTTCTCTCTTAGGGATTGCTAAGGGGTGCTTCTCTGTTAAAAAAAAAAGAGAAGAAAGAAGGAAAAAATAAGGGACTTACGAGACACCATTGGTAACCAACAAAGAGAGTTGAGTGTTCTTAAATACAAAGGCGTGATGCCTACATTTTCTCATCCCTTATGCAAAAGTGAAACAAATGCATAAATCTATTTTTCCTTTTGTTTTCTCCTCAATGCCCATTCTTGAGAGAAGTTGGCCATGGTAAAAGTTCTCAGAGTCACCTAAAAGAAACATTGAAGTACCTTAGATCATACCCCGAAACTCTATATTTTATTTTTACCCTGAGCACACCTATGCCACCAGCAGTTAATTTTTCACACTCCTCAATAAGTTTAAAAGATCATGTTTATCCTACCCTTCATAATAATATTTGTTAGTATTGAGCATTCCCTACTTACTTGGGTACGTGATTTTGCTTGAGGACAAGCAAAAAGATAAGTGTGGGGGTGTGATAAGTGTCCAAATGAGCATGTTTTATAGGTGTATTTCATATATTATATTAGCACTTTTCTTGCTCATTTCTCCACTTCGGTTAGTTTTCCTCTAGTTTATGTTTTATTGTTTATCTCACAAAATTATTGGTTTAACATGAGGAAAACCAAGCTGGGAGTGTGAAGGAAGAGAAGAGACGAGACGAAGAGACGACGCAACGGCTCAGGAAACGGGGTCCAAACGAAGAATCTAGAGCCGGTCAAAGTTTGAAGGAAAATAGGACACACACACTTGCAACCGCCTATAATCGAGCGGACACCAGGCGGTCAAGCCACCAAACAACCGCCTATAATCGAGCGGACACCAGGCGGACACCACACACTTGCAACCGCCTAATAAGGGGCGGACAAACAAGACAGAAGGACCGCCTAATATGAGGCGGACAAGACTCAGACAGCGGACGTGAGTGAGTACCGCATGGATTTGGGCGGTCGTGAGTAAGTTGGACCGCGAGAAACCAGGCGGACACAGAGAGGACCGCATGAAATGAAGCGGACAACAAGCGGACGCGTGTTAATGTTTAGAGAATAAACGCGAGCTTATCTTCTTCGCCGACTGTCTCAATTCGTCCACTGCCATATCCATCTACTCCGCAGCGCTACCTTATTTTCCTCACGCGTGAACTCTCTGTCCCCTGTAATAAATGAGAGCAATCAATCTGCAAATCCTATCCTATCCAGCTCTTTCTGCCGCCTCTTCCTTTCTCCTATATAAACGCACGTACCTTCTCCTTTCATTGACATCCTCCACCATCAATCCATCCATCCACGACCCAACATACCACTTCACCACAAACCTCACGCCATCTCATTTCTCTTCTCCCGCCTTCTCCATTTTATTTATTTCTACATTCCACCATATCCACCTCTAGTCTACGTATACAAAATAGCAGAACGAATACAGGAGTGACTACAGATGATTTCTATTACTCTTGTTCCTGTTTATCTATTTAATATGTTAGGCTAGAATATTTATACTCTGGGAACGGTTATTATGTGTTTGTATTAATTATGCATTATTTTTACAGGTTTATTTAAATACAGTTGTTACGTTTTAAGCTTATCTCTCGCCTTTTAATAAATGTCATGAGTTTATTAAATGCTTGCTAAGTCTATTTTGATCAGACCAGGTGATAAATAGATAGGTTAATTAAGCCGTAAATTTGGAGAAAGCTTATTATGATTTAATAAGTTAGTATTTTCAGATGCATAAATAATTTCTCATATCTAAACCGTCCGTTTACACGTATTGTGCTTGAACCTTGATTAGAACCTTGCATTTTTAGGTAAACGAGTTCTTTTGAGGCTATGATTTAGTCCTTAAGATAAAAAAGAGGAATTTTGCCAAACAATTATATTAAACCAGTAGAGATAACATAATTAAGCAGATTATATTAACCTGACCCAGAGTCCCGTTTAATTTATCTATTAACTTAGTTTTTTATCTTTCCTTTTATTTATAATACAAGTCAATTAATCCCCCCTTTTTGTGACACGCTTAGGTACTATTATATGTATATTAGTCCCACGGTTCGACATCCGGTCGCTTACAATTCACTATACTACCACGACCGGGATTTGTTTGCAGCCCGACGTTTATTTTGAGTTTTTAATTTCTTTTCTTTTATTTCTTCCCTAGTTTAACCACTCACTTTACAACGTCTGCAACATCCTACTCCAACATACCACCTTCTAGCTCCCATTCTCCCAACGATCATGCACCTTATACGCATGATACACAAGACGACCGTGTTGCTACATACGACAATGATCAGTTTAAAACACAACATGCACCTTATACGCATGACATACATACTGATCATACACATACTTCTACGAACGATCAACACGTCATCTCACAAAATGAAAACAATGACACTCTTGATACCTAAACTCTTCGACGATCTTCACGATCCCGAAATGCTCCTTCATACCTTCAAGATTATGTCGTTGGTTCTCATATTAGTCCACCACACTTTGATCTATGTAGTGATATCCTTTATGATAGACTCAACATAGTTCATACCGTCGTTGTTATCACTAAAAGGAACGATTATATCCATACTCTAACAGATCTTACACCAAATAAATCTATATATACAAATGCTATCACCAATGTTATGCACTATGACACAATTTTATACCTACACGAACCCTCTTCATATGAAGAAGCTTCCAAGAGCTAACATTGGATAGATGCTATGAACAAAGAACTACATGCACTTACTTCTAACAGCACTTGGGAACTTACTAAACTCCCAAAACATAAAAAGGCAATCAGATGTAAATGGGTTTACAAAACCAAACTCAATGCTGATGGCTCCATTGAATGCTATAAAGCTCGTCTTGTAGCCAAAGGCTTCAGTAAACGATTTGGATCCGACTGCACATAAACCTTTTCTCCCGTTGTCCGTATGTCCATACTCACTACTCTTCTTGCCATTGCAGTTAAAAAGGGATGGCATTTACATCAACTAGATGTCTACAATGCTTTTATACATGGAGATCTCCATGAAGAAATATACATGCAACTCCTCCCAGGTTAAAAACAAACGGCACTGCTACTGCATGTCGCCTTCGAAAATATTTATATGGTTTAAAACAAGCATCCCGGCAATGGTTGCTAGACTGAGTGATCTTCTGGAGACTCTAGGGTATACCAAATCCGACAATGATTATTCTTGAAATACCCCAAACCTTAATATATTGTTTTAAACACCTAAATATGGTATATTAAGACTAAAAAGAGTCTTAGAAACATTAGTAAACAAATTTAAACAAAAGAAAACACAAAATGTGCTTTAAGGTCAATAAAGGCCAAAATGTGCTCTAAGCTTGGGGTAAGCTTGGTTAAGACCTAATGAACTTATCAAGATCTTAATTATATGCTAATGAACATATTAAACCAATTACCAGAGAAAACCAAGCTTGAAAACAAGTTTAAACACAAAATGTGCTTTAAGGAGTCTTAAAGCGCATTTTTGAAAAATTGTCTTGTAAATGAGTTTTGAGTGGCTAGATGTCCATCATTACTCTTAAATATATATGTGTACTATATAATATCACATTTGGATGTCTATATCAATGGGAAATCAAAAATTTCACTTCTATGTGCCTTGTTTTTATGAATAGTAGTTTTTACAAGCTATTTTGTAACATATGTTTGTATAAGTAATTAAATGTTCAACAAAGACTAAAATACCCTCATACTACTATTGGGGGCCGGTTTTTAAGGTTGGTGACACACCACCCTTGTTGGCATGTTAAGAAAATAAAGAAGAACTTAAGTACCTTTTTACTTTATAAAGCATAAATATCTTCTAAAAGCAAGTTTATCTCATTCTCTCATTTCCTCCTTCATTTCCCACGGTTCCAAACACCTTCTTCAACCTCTCTTCTTCATTCTCTCACGGTTTGCAATAGTACACCACCATCTCCATCTTTGATCTCTTGTAAAATCAAGCTCACTTGTCCAAATCAAATTCTGAGACCACCATTCTCTTCCTCTCATCAAGCTCTTCAACCTTGCCCTTTCAAAATCTCAAGAGCTCCATTTTGGTGCCAAGAGGAATCTCCATGGAAGGAGCTTGAGCTTACCTTTCTACATATTATTACTCTCCTTTGCTTCTAGGTAAGGAATCTCAAATAAAAACTACATTTCCTCCATGTTTTTGTTGTGACCGAAAATACCCATTGATGGTGCTCTTTATATGACTTTGTTCTAGCTTCATTCCAACTCTTCATGAACTAGGTGGAGTCCTCTCTTGATATATATTCAAACCCTCTTCAAAGATCAAGGTAAACAACTACATCAATGTTTTTTTGAAACAATGTAAAATTAGGGTTTACAATGAGATGAAGCTCATAGCTTGTATACTCATTATAATGTTTGTATATTGTTTAGAACTTGACAAGGAATCAAATACCTTACCGGTTTTTATAAGGAAACAAGAAAGAAGTTTGTTTGGAAAAGGTAAATCTACTAACCTAATGTTGTTTAAATGCCTTAGGAAAAATGAGCTTATAATGCTTGTTTAAAACTACCTAAAGAGCAAATGGTGAATGACTTAGTAAAGTGTTCTCAAGAGACTAGTAAAAGGCATATGTGTTGTTGAGTGTATTTGCAGGTCAAAGGCAAATATATTGTGGAAATCAGTGTTTAAGAATTATGCACTTTAAGGGCCTAAGAGCCATGTCATTTAAGGGCCTAAGTGCCATGCAATTTAAATTATGCACTATATTGTGATGTAGTGATATATGAGTGAAGTTTGTGTATAAGAAAGTGCTTGATGGATTTTAGTGTGCTTGGTTGTTTGTTGGTGAAAACAATGTGCTTGGGTGTAATAAAATGCTAGGAGAACCTATGTCGAAATTTGAGGAAATGCATAAGGAGTTCAAGATGTTTTAAAGGAATTTTGATGAACTAGGAAGTGTTCTAGAGTGTAATAAGGACTTAGGCATGATCTTGAGGTTTTAGTATGTACCAAAGTCATTTTGGGATTAGGTAAGGACTTAGGCAAACTTTGGTAAAATAAGGAGAAAGTGTGAGCTTAGAAAAAGGGATTTCAAGGATGACATAAGAAGTTTTAGCTTGTAAGAAATGATGTTTAAGTAATGATGTTGTGTGGAAGAAATATCTTGGTATAATGATTGGAATAGGCAAGGAATACCACTTAGAAACTTTAGGAGAAGATACTATAAGTGTTGGAGGCTTTGGAGAAATTTGGTTAAGTGTTTAAAGTGTTTAAAGGCTTAGAAATTGAGTAAGATGCCTTGTCCGAACTTCCGTCCGGATGTGGAAGTTCGGACAAGCTCTGTTGGGTAGAAGGATTCTCACTCGCGAACAGTGTCCGAACTTGGGAAGTCCGGACACTAGTTCGGACGTACCCATTCTTCCTTAGGATTATCCTCGAACTGTGTCCGAACTTGGGAAGTCCGGACACACATTTCGGACGCATGGATTTCTGTCTAGATTTTTCTCGGCTCACGTCCGAACTTCCGAAGTCCGGACATAAGTTCGGACGTGCGTCTGTTTTCTGTCTAAAGTCACGGCTTGCGTCCGAACTTGGGGGTTCGGACACAAGTTCGGACGGGCCACAGTATGGACCAAAAATGTTGTTTTAAGATGGGAAATGTTATCTAAAAATGGTAATTAGTTAGTAATGATGATATGAGGTTAATTAAGACATGTTAGGAGTGTTATAATGGTAATTAAAATGGTGAAGAGTTATAACAAGTATGAAAAATAAAATAAAATAGATATGTGAAGTAACAAGTTAACAATGGATTAGTGCGTTAATTAACCGACGTTACTAATGTGTTTAGGATTCTCTCAAGGTGGAAACGAATCGAGGCAAGGACCAAGGTATGGTTTTCTTGCAGTCTGTTGTCTACCGGTTTACACCGGCTTGTGTGTTGTATGTTTTTTCTGTGTGTTTATGACGTTATAAGATCTAAACATGTAATGAGTTTACAGTTGTTCTTATTATTGTGATGTTATGATGTGACTCATTTCCCTTGTGTGTGTCTAACATGACTTACCACTTATTGTGTATTGGGTGTTAAGTTCCACCATGAGCTTCTAACAAGTGTTAACTGGGAAGTGAGGAATCCGGTTGTCCGGTCATGCATGTAAGTTAAGAGTAGATATCTGAATCAGATTCGACTCTTATGTTGTTAAGATTGTTCTCCTTAATTTGGCGTTCGATCTCCCGCTAGCTTCCTCCAAAGCTTACCTATTCTGACTTATGATCGGTTTAGTGGGAACATGTGTTGTGTGTGTGGTGTGTTCGGGTCACTAAATCCGAACCATCTGTGACTTAAGTTACTCGTTCGAATAACAGAACGGTAATGAGTGTGTGTAACGAGCTTGACATGAGGGTGAACCATTCTCTAGGCTCTTGTGTTATTGACCCTTGTGGTTTGTTATTGTGGAACGAAGATCCACTGTGTATGTGATGTTATGTTGTGCACTATTGATGCTATGCCACATCTTATGTTATGCTATGTTATGTATAAAAATGAATGCCATGTTATCATGACAATTAGTTGCGCGTATCCCGGTAGCCGATGGGCTGCGCGTTAACCATACCAGCCAAGGGTTGCTGACCCCCCGGGGGATCCATATTTCTTATACTGCAGGATGAGGATCGAAGAAAGCGGAGTGGCTTTAGATCCTAGGATGCAGGTTTACTTTTGATTACTTTTGGATGTTGGCCCGGGATGCGCCTGTGCTCCCGTGGCGGTATATATTGGTTGTGATCGGGTTACAGTGATGTTGGACAGTGAAGGATGTATGTAAACACTCGGTATTTCGTTTAATGTATATATATGGTTATTAGTTCAATGCTCGGGAGTCTGATCATCAGACCGGTACAATTGTATTTATTCAGCCTTGTTAACCACGTGGGTGGTTGACGGCGTTGTAGCACCATTCGTTTAGTTACTGTTTAGTTGTTTAAATTCCGCTGCGATTTCAAGTAGTGTTATGTGCGTATTAGGGGTGTTACAAAAAGTGGTATCAGAGCGAAGTATCGCTCTGATGACTGGAATACCGAGCTTTAGGGATATACCGAGTAGCAAACCTAACTACAGTTACTTCAGTGAACATTATGGAAAGGTTAACCACTAACTAAGTGTGGAGATACCTTATTATCGGGAAGCGTTACAACCGTTGGACCGATAAGTGTGCAAGCATATTGCTAATGAATATTCATGTGAATTCAGATGGCAGGTAGACCGCGAGGTAGAGGCGCGGAAGCGGGTACTGGTGATACGGGTGACCAGGGCGAGAACACTACGGCTCAGGTTATGGCTGAGGTTGTAGCAGCCGCTGTAGCCCAAATGGTACCCCAACTTGTAGCTGCGATTCAGCAGGGGCAAATGCCCGGAGTTCAACCACCACCGCCACCGCCACGAGAGACCAACTGGGTCAAGGCATTGGCAGACTTGAGACCCCCTTCATTTCATGGGGAGACCGACCCACGTAAGCTGGAGGCGTACATCTCCGAGTTGGAGACCGCCTACGAGACCTTGGCTGTACCTGCAGAGGCTAAGGTCCGTCTTGCCGCTTACTACCTGAAGGGTTCGGCACAGAATTGGTGGAAGCTTGTGAGAGAGGACCGGATGGCGGATCCTCAGTTTGGATGGAGGGAGTACACGGCTCTGCTGCGAGCCAAATACTACCCTGTGCACGTTCAAGAGGCCAAGCGCCTGGAGCTGGATAGTCTGAGGCAGGGGGACAAGGTGTCGGTTGATGAGTATTACACTGCATTCACCGGCCTTATCCACCTGTTACCGGACCTGGGATATTCGAACCGGGTGCTGGTAAACCGTTTTTACAACGGTCTCAGCCACCGTCTTCGCTATGGGATGGGGCCAGCTGAGTATACTACCTTGCAGGTAATTTAAATAAAGAGTGATGTGAATATGTGTAGTCTACAAGTGAGTATTAATGTGAGTTTGTGAGTATGTATTGCGGGGCATGACTGACATCCTAAATTCAGGAGTGCTATCATGCCGCTGCTAAGGTGGAGATCACCGTCCGTCTGAGGGACGAGGAGAATGCGCACAAGCGCAAGGCCACGAGCGAGGGCCAGAGTCCGCAGGGGTACGGGGGAGGAAAGAAGAAGAAGAAACCTTATCCCCAGCCCCAGAAGAGTCAGCACCAGGGTGACAAGGGCCAAGCCCAAACCACCACAGCTGAGGAGCCACTGAAGCTCACATATGCTTATGCGGCGAAACCCCTACGCTCTTACCCACCTAAGGGTAATTATTTAATCTTGTGTGATAAGTTGAAGTGTATGTTGATAAGTTGTGAAACAAGTACTGAATGTGTATTGTGATAGCAGCTAGCACGGGCTCTGGACCGGAGCGCCACTATTACTGTAAGTGGTGCAATGGAGACCACCCGGCAAGGACTGCAAGGGAAATGAGGTGCAGTGCCGTTACTGCGAGAAGTGGGGTCACCGTGACTACGAGTGTTACCGGAACCCCAACAGCAGAGTCAACAAGCCCAAGGGGCAGTGGAAGGGTAAGGCCACAGCAGCTATTGATGGCCCGAAGACGGCTAACCAGCCACCCACAGATCAGAGATACACTGATTCCCAGAAGGGGAAGGGGTCGGGACCTAGCAAGGCCGCCCTGAATGTGGTGGACCGGTCTGAGGCGCCAGGGCCCTCTTCTAGACCAGGTACCGCCTAAACTGTTGAATGAAATAAGTGATTGCATACCGCATTCATGCATGTGTGTATTAGTGAGTCCAAGTGTATTATCATGTGAGTAAAGAGTTGAAGTATAGTGTGAAAGTCACCTAATTAGATAATTCTAAACTTAAAGGAACCTTCAATATATGTTATCCAATCCCACCCACACCAAACCCTGAAGAGACCACCATCAACATCACCGACTTTCCAATGGAGCAATGTCAGGTTATCCAGCCAGGTATGATACTCTTAAATGGATACCTGACACCGGAAGCACAAATCCATGTCATCAGACGATGCAACGAACTTGGAGCAAAACCAGGAGGTTTCTACACACCCGAATACCCGAACGGATCAAGAATGCAATTGAAGATGATGTGCATGGGTAAGGACTGGAACCCTTACACCAAGACATATCAAGAAGTGCGAGCTGAAGATGGAGCAACAGTACCAAGTATACCTGAGGAGTTCCTTGCGGTCGTTAATCACGCCGTGGGAATTGCTCAACAAGTTGAAAGGATTCAATTCCAGATGTGAAAACAGATTTGTGTATTGTGAACTTCTACCAGAAAGGTGGACGGTTAGGTTTACACCAAGATAAGGACGAGTCACCGAGTCTCTAAGTAAGGGAGTACCCGTGGTGTCTTGGTCCATTGGTGATACCGCAGTGTTTGTGTATGGCGAGCAGAAGCGTGCTGATCTCGCAAGGAAGCTAATACTAAAGTCAGGAGATGTGTTAATCATGGGTGGGCAGTCAAGGATGCTATATCATGGCATCAGGAAGATCAAACTGAATACCGCACCGTCGGCAGTGATCAATGCCACACACATGAAACCTGGACGTTTGAATTTGACCTTCAGACAGTTTTAAAGCCTTGTATAATTGTGTAATGTGTTAAGCCAGTATATGTTAAGGAGAGTTATGTATGTGTTAAGTTATGTCAACCGTGTAAACCAACAATGTTGTAAAGAGAATGTGTTAATGAATAAAGTGGAGTTATTGAAGTATATCAACCGTGTTGTTACCCAGTACTTATTAGTTTGCCAATGAATTAGGCTGTGCACTCGGAACGGGAGGTACACTGAGTGTCTGCAATGAGGCAGAAGCCGGCAAGAGCGGCACAATCCTCACCGGTACCTTTCCAGTCAATGGCGTGGACGCTTCGATCTTGTTCGACTCCGGAGCCTCACACACATTTATTTCGCTATCTTTTGCGAAGAGGCTGGGGTTAGATGGTGTGATGAGATGCCAGACTTCTTGGTCACTCTCCCATCGAAAGAGCGGATCAGGTGTACCCGCTACCACCGAGATGCTGTTGTACGAATCAGAGGTGAAGAGTTTCCGATCGACTTGATAGAGTTCGACGGACTTGGTTTCGATGTGATTGTCGGGATGAACTGGTTGGAGCGGTACAAGGGCAGAATCCTATGTGCCGAGCATCGACTGCTTCTTCGGAGTCCATCTGGGGTTACCATATCATACCGCCAGAGGCCCAGGGAGCCTTCGACACAGATCATCACCGCCATGGCCATGTATCGTGAGTTACGACGAGGGAGTGATGTATACCTCTGCTATGTCCAGGACATAGAGAGAGACCCAGAGTTTAGTTCTGATGTGCCGGTAGTGTCGGAGTTTCCTGATGTATTTCCTAAGGAACTGCCGGGCATGCCGCCAGCACGAGAGGTTGAGTTTGAGATTGACTTGGTTCCGGGCACTGGACCCATTGCGAAGGCACCTTATCGTATGGCTCCAGCAGAGATGACAGAGCTCAAGGAGCAGCTGAGAGACCTACTTGACAAGGGCTTTATCCGCCCTAGTGTTTCACCATGGGGAGCGCCGGTCCTCTTCGTGAAGAAGAAGGACGGTAGCCTCCGCCTGTGTATTGACTATCGGGAGCTGAATGCTGTTACGGTGAAGAACCGTTACCCTTTACCACGCATCGACGACCTATTTGATCAGTTGAGGGGAGCGCGAGGGGAGCATCAGTATTCTCCAAGATAGATCTATGTTCCGGATACCACCAGATTGCCATCCGTGATAGTGATATCGAAAAGACAGCCTTCAGAACTAGGTATGGGCATTATGAGTTCACAGTTATGCCGTTTGGCTTATCAAATGCACCAGCTAAGTTCATGGACTTAATGAACCGCTTGTTCAAGATCAGTTGGACAAGTCTGTGGTAGTCTTTCATCGATGATATTCTTGTGTATTCGAAATCAAGAGGTGAGCACGAAAGCCACCTGAGAAATGTGTTACAAGCATTGAGGAGGAATCAGTTGTATGCAAAGTTTTCGAAATGTGAATTTGTGTTGAACCAAGATCCTTTCTTGGTCATGTGATTTCTGAGGCCGGGATCGCTGTTGATCCGACAATGATAGATGCAGTGCGCACTGGCCTAGGCCGAAGACAGTTATCCGATATCAGGAGCTTCCTCGGTCTGGCAGGTACTATAGGAGGTTTGTGAAGGACTTCTCCAGCGTCTCGAAGCCGATGACTTCCTTAATGAAGAAGGATGCACCATTCGAGTGGACAGTCGACTGTGAGAGTCTTCAGAGTCTCAAGGATGCTCTGACATCTGCCACCAGTCCTGACTATACCCAGACGGTCCAGATGGTTTTGAGGTCTATTGCGACGCATCAGTAGAGGTATGGGTTGTGTATTGATGCAACACGGGAAGGTCGTAGCATACGCCTCCCGACAGCTGAAGAAACATGAGGAGAACTACCCTACCCATGACTTAGAATTGGGTGCCATTGTCTTCGCATTGAAGATATGGCGACATTATTTTTATGGGGTAAGTGTGACAATCTATTCTGACACAAGAGCTTAAAGTACTTGTTCACTCAGAAGAGGTGAACATGAGGCAAAGAAGGTGGGTGAATTTCTGAATGACTACGACATAATCTGCAATATAAAGAGGGTAAGGCAAATGTGGTAGCTGACGCATTGAGTCGCCGAGCACACTCTCTCCATTCGCTAGTCTCTCATACTGGCTTGGTTGAAGAGGTGCGGAGTGCTCAGATGACGGATCAGTATATGATGGAGATCCGGCAGAAGCTTATTGATGGCACATTCGAGGGTCAGAAGTAGACTTCAGACTCCACGATGATGACCTGATTAGGCTCAATGGCGATTGTGTATACCTAGGAGTAGCGCTGAGTTGAAGGAGCGCATTTGAGTGAATCCCATTGTTATACTTCGATTCACCCCGGAGCTTCAAAGATGTATAAGGTATGAAAAGATATTTTTGGTGGACTGGAATGAAAAAAGATGTAAGTGATTATGTGTTGAGGTGTCTCACTTGCCAGAAGGTCAAGTTTGAGCACCGACGGCCTGGTGGTATGGTACAGCCAATGCCAGTGCCTGAGTGGAAGTTCCATGATATTTCCATGGACTTCGTAGTTGGGCTTCCGCCTACAAGGGGAGGTCTGAATATGATATGGGTTGTTGTTGACCGACTGACCAAGGTGGCCCGATTCATTCGATGAAGGACACCTGGAAAGTGGCAAGACTGGCAGAACTCTTTGATAGAGAAATTGTAAGACATCATGGTGTACGAAAACAATTGTATCTGACAGAGATACCAGTTCTTATCGAGATATTGGAAGTCTACACGAGAAGCATTGGGTACCGAACTGAAATTGAGTACAGCGTTTCACCCACAGACCGATGGTCAGAGTGAGCGCACCATTCAGACACTTGAGGATATGCTACGTGCATGTGCACTTGACTTTCAGACCAGCTGGATTGATAAGTTACATCTGATCGAGTTTAGTTACAACAACAGTTATCATGCATCGATCAAGATGTCTCCCTTCCAAGCCTTGTACGGTAGACCAGCCGCACGCCATTATGCTGGGATGAGTCGAGTGAGACGGTCATTATAGGACCAGAGTATCTGAACAAGTTCAGGCAGAAGTTCACCAAATCCGGGCTAACATGAAGGCAGCTCAGGATAGACAGAAGTCGTACGCAGATGTGCGCAGACGTGACCTGGAGTTCGCGTGGGGCGATCAGGTATTTTGAGAGTATCCCCCATGAAGGGAGTATTTCGTTTTGGCCAGAAGGGCAAGTTGAGCCCAAAATATGAGGGACCTTATGTTGTGACGGAGCGGATCGGCCGGTAGCTTATAGACTTGATTTACCCGCCGAGCTGGGCAAGGTACATGATGTATTTCATGTGTCCCAGTTGAAGAAATATAGTCTCATCCGTCTCATGTGCTTCAGCCTGAAAGGCTAACCTTAGAGCCGACCATGCGATCAGTGGAGACTCCGGTACGGATTCTGGATACTAAGACTCGAGACACTCGCCATAAGTCTGTGAGACTGTGAAAGTTCTTTGGTCTAACCAGGACGTTGAGGAGGCCACTGGGAGCTGGAAGATAAGATGAAGGCGAAGTACCCGTCATTGTTTACTCTTAGTGCTTACGTATATAGGGTACGGGGCGTACCTTTTTAGGGGGTTAGAGCCGTTTCGGTTATGTGTGTACGACGTGTATTTGAATACATCGTCTATGTTATGTTGTTATGTTACAGACCGTTGTGTCTGAATGATGTGGATGATGTTGTATGGACCTTGTGTCCAATGTTATGTACCCGATGTTATGTTGTATGGACCTTGTGTCCAATGTTATGTAAGTGTGTATTAATGATGTATGGAAGTATTGTTTATAAGTATCCCGTGGTATTCCCATGTTCTAATATTTAGGATATGTGGAAGTATGAAATTTGAGGACAAAGTTCTTTTAAAGGGGGTAGATTGAAATACCCCAAACCTTAAATATTGTTTAAACACCTAAATATGGTATATTAAGACTAAAAGAGTCTTAGAAACATTAGTAAACAAATTTAAACAAAAGAAAACACAAAATGTGCTTTAAGGTCAATAAAGGCCAAAATGTGCTCTAAACTTGGGGTAAGCTTGGTTAAGACCTAATGAACTTACCAAGATCTTAATTATATGCTAATGAACATATTAAACCAATTACCAGAGAAAAACCAAGCTTGAAAACAAGTTTAAACACAAAATATGCTTTAAGGAGTCTTAAAGCGCATTTTTGAAAAATGTCTTGTAAATGAGTTTTGAGTGGCTAGATGTCCATCATTACTCTTAAATATATATGTGTACTATATAATATCACATTTGGATGTCTATATCAATGGGAAATCAAAAATTTCACTTCTATGTGCCTTGTTTTTATGAATAGTAGTTTTTACAAGCTATTTTGTAACATATGTTTGTATAAGTAATTAAATGTTCAACAAAGACTAAAATACCCTCATACTACTATTGGGGGCCGGTTTTAAGGTTGGTGACACACCACCCTTGTTGGCATGTTAAGAAATAAAGAAGACTACTTAAGTACCTTTTTACTTATAAAAGCATAAATATCTTCTAAAAGCAAGTTTATCTCATTCTCTCATTTCCCTCCTTCATTTCCCACGGTTCCAAACACCTTCTTCAACCTCTCTTCTTCATTCTCTCACGGTTTGCAATAGTACACACCACCATCTCCATCTTTGATCTCTTGTAAAATCAAGCTCACTTGTCCAAATCAAATTCTGAGACCACCATCTCTTCCTCTCATCAAGCTCTTCAACCTTGCCCTTTCAAAATCTCAAGAGCTCCATTTTGGTGCCAAGAGGAATCTCCATGGAAGGAGCTTGAGCTTACCTTCTACATATTATTACTCTCCTTTGCTTCTAGGTAAGGAATCTCAAATAAAAACTACATTTCCTCCATGTTTTGTTGTGACCGAAAATACCCATTGAAGGTGCTCTTTATATGACTTTGTTCTAGCTTCATTCCAACTCTTCATGGACTAGGTGGAGTCCTCTCTTGATATATATTCAAACCCTCTTCAAAGATCAAGGTAAAACAACTACATCAATGTTTTTTGAAACAATGTAAAATTAGGGTTTACAATGAGATGAAGCTCATAGCTTGTATACTCATTATAATGTTTGTATATTGTTTAGAACTTGACAAGGAATCAAATACCTTACGGTTTTTATAAGGAAACAAGAAAGAAGTAGTTGTTTGAAAAGAGGTAAATCTACTAACCTAATGTTGTTTAAATGCCTTAGGAGAAATGAGCTTATAATGCTTGTTAAAACTACCTAAAGAGCAAATGGTGAATGACTTAGTAAAGTGTTCTCAAGAGACTAGTAAAAGGCATATGTGTGTTGAGTGTATTTACAGGTCAAAGGCAAATATATTGTGGAAATTCAGTGTTTAAGAATTATGCACTTTAAGGGCCTAAGAGCCATGTCATTTAAGGGCCTAAGTGCCATGCAATTTAAATTATGTACTATATTGTGTTGTAGTGATATATGAGTGAAGTTTGTGTATAAGAAAGTGCTTGATGGATTTTAGTGTGCTTGGTTGTTTGTTGGTGAAAACAATGTGCTTGGGTGTTAAAAATGCTAGGAGAACCTATGTCGAAATTGAGGAAATGCATAAGGAGTTCAAGATGTTTTAAAGGAATTTTGATGAACTAGGAAGTGTTCTAGAGTGTAATAAGGACTTAGGCATGATCTTGAGGTTTTAGTATGTACCAAAGTCATTTTGGGCTTAGGTAAGGACTTAGGCAAACTTTGGTAAAATAAGGAGAAAGTGTGAGCTTAGAAAAAGGGATTTCAAGGATGACATAAGAAGTTTTAGCTTGTAAGAAATGATGTTTAAGTAATGATGTTGTGTGGAAGAAATATCTTGGTATAATGATTGGAATAGGCAAGGAATACCACTTAGAAACTTTAGGAGAAGATACTATAAGTGTTGGAGGCTTTGGAGAAATTTGGTTAAGTGTTTAAAGGCTTAGAAATTGAGTAAGATGCCTTGTCCGAACTTCCGTCCGGATGTGGAAGTTCGGACAGGCTCTGTTGGGTAGAAGGATTCTCACTCGCGAACAGTGTCCGAACTTGGGAAGTCCGGACACTAGTTCGGACGTACCCATTCTTCCTTAGGATTATCCTCGAACTGTGTCCGAACTTGGGAAGTCCGGACACATGTTCGGACGCATGGATTTCTGTCTAGATTTTTCTTGGCTCACGTCCGAACTTCCGAAGTCCGGACATAAGTTCGGACGTGCGTCTGTTTTCTGTCTAAAGTCACGGCTTGCGTCCGAACTTGGGGGTTCGGACACAAGTTCGGACGGGCCACAGTATGGACCAAAAATGTTGTTTTAAGATGGGAAATGTTATCTAAAAATGGTAATTAGTTAGTAATGATGATATGAGGTTAATTAAGACATGTTAGGAGTGTTATAATGGTAATTAAAATGGTGAAGAGTTATAACAAGTATGAAAAATAAAATAAAATAGATATGTGAAGTAACAAGTTAACAATGGATTAGTGCGTTAATTAACCGACGTTACTAATGTGTTTAGGATTCTCTCAAGGTGGAAACGAATCGAGGCAAAGACCAAGGTATGGTTTTCTTGCAGTCTGTTGTCTACCGGTTTACACCGGCTTGTGTGTTGTATGTTTTTCTGTGTGTTTATGACGTTATAAGATCTAAACAAGTAATGAGTTTACAGTGTTCTTATTATTGTGATGTTATGATGTGACTCATTTCCCTTGTGTGTGTCTAACATGACTTACCACTTATTGTGTATTGGTTGTTAAGTTCCACCATGAGCTTCTAACTAGTGTTAACTGGGAAGTGAGGAATCCGGTTGTCCGGTCATGCATGTAAGTTAAGAGTAGATATCTGAATCAGATTCGACTCTTATGTTGTTAAGATTGTTCTCCTTAGTTTGGCGTTCGATCTCCCGCTAGCTTCCTCCAAAGCTTACCTATTCTGACTTATGATCGGTTTAGTGGGAACATGTGTTTGTGTGGTGTGTTCGGGTCACTAAATCCGAACCATCTGTGACTTAAGTTACTCGTTCGAATAACAGAACGGTAATGAGTGTGTGTAACGAGCTTGACATGAGGGTGAACCATTCTCTAGGCTCTTGTGTTATTGACCCTTGTGGTTTGTTATTGTGGAACGAAGATCCACTGTGTATGTGATGTTATGCTGTGCACTATTGATGCTATGCCACATCTTATGTTATGCTATGTTATGTATAAAAATGAATGTCATGTTATCATGACAATTAGTTGCGTGTATCCCGGTAGCCGATGGGCTGCGCGTTAACCATACTAGCCAAGGGTTGCTGACCCCCTCGGGGGATCCATATTTCTTATACTGCAGGATGAGGATCGAAGAAGCGGAGTGGCTTTAGATCCTAGGATGCAGGTTTACTTTTGATTACTTTTGGATGTTGGCCGGGATGCGCCTGTGCTCCCGTGGCGGTATATATGGGTTGTGATCGGGTTACAGTGATGTTGGACAGTGAAGGATGTATGTAAACACTCGGTATTTCGTTTAATGTATATATATGGTTATTAGTTCAATGCTCGGGAGTCTGATCATCAGACCGGTACAATTGTATTTATTCAGCCTTGTTAACCACGTGGGTGGTTAACGGCGTTGTAGCACCATTCGTTTAGTTACTGTTTAGTTGTTTAAATTCCGCTGCGATTTCAAGTAGTGTTATGTGCGTATTAGGGGTGTTACAATTCTCTCTCATCAAACATCAACACAATCATATTATACACCTCGCCATATATGTAGATGATATTCTCCTAGTTGGAGATGACCTTGCCGAAATGGAAAATATTAAACAGCACTTAGACAAGGAATTCAAAATCAAAGACTTGGGAAAACTAAGCTACTTCCTTGGCATGGAATTCCTTCACATAAATTCAGGACTTGTCATATCCCAACTAAAATATTGTAACGACCTGCTTAAGGAGTTTGATACCCTGCATGGAAAACATTCCCCTTCTCCTTTGCCTCTTGGGTGCAAACTACATCGAGACCAAAGGGAACTCCTTGAACAACCATATCTATATCGTAGCCTCATCGGGAAACTAAATTTTCTCACTCATACAAGACCCGACATCGGTTTTACGACTCAACTTCTTAGCCAGTTCCTAAAAACACCGAGAGTTACTCATTATAATGCAGCTCTTCATAATTTATAATATCTTAGAGGTACCACTATTATGGTATCCTTCTAAACAATTCTCCATCTCTCTCACTAACCGCATATTGTGATAGTGATTGGGCTAGTTGCCCAACCACAAGAAAATCCGTGTCTGGCTACATTATTCTCCTAGGAGGAACCCCCATTGCATGGAAATCGAAGAAGTAGAAGAGTGTTTCACTATCCAGTGGCGAAGCTGAATACCGTGCCATGCGGAACGTCACATGCGAGCTTGCTTGGCTGACAAGAATCATCCACGAACTGGGCGTCGACGGCTCCATTCCGGTTCCCGTCAACTGTGACAACAAGTCTGCTGTCTACATTGCCCGCAATCCAGTCCAACACCAACGAACCAAACATATTGAGATCGACATACACTTTTGTTGGGACATGGAGTGTTGCAGAGATAGCCTTTCACCGCGACAGAGTCAATCATCACTTGACAGACACAAAGAGTGAGCCTCTTCAATAGAGTCCGCGCAACAAAGAAAACTTATAGACTCTCTCGTGCTGTTGCGGAAAATAAGGAGTCAACTCGGAATACCTTAAACACCACAACGTTCATGAAGTTCTCCCTCAACATCCGAAGATCGCGGCCCAAGTAAGAAGACCACTCAAAGCCGTTGGAAGTTGCCCACTAAGTTAGTTCCGGTATTTTCGAACTAACTCCTTCGACCTACCGTTGTACCTAGAGTATAAATAAGCTGTGTAATAGTCAGTTTCAAGTGTGCTTTCATTGAGGATTATTTCAGAGCTTAGAGAGAGAAAGAGAATCGCTTTGTAAGCCAGAAAGAGAGAGAGAATACGTACCAAATTAGTTAGCGCTCTTAGATAGACTCTGCCTAGGAAGATCCTAGTTTCACTACTCTTACCATTGATCTAATTAGAAAGTGTGTTGGGTGAGTGAGTGAAAAACCGCTAAGTAGATCCCTTCTACTTAGTGGACATTTGTAAGTTGTTTTATTTGACCAGGAAACGAAATAACTTATTTGTGTATCTTGCTGAGTTTCATAGAGTCTTTCTCCCTTTCATCGCTTCGCTTCAATTACCATAAAAGTCTTCCGCGCCATTAGTTTAATCATTTAGATTGAGTGCCTCTACATCACAGAGTGTTTCTACTTACGAAGGCCGATTGAGTCAAACCAACTCTTAGACTCACACCTTTGGTTGGTTTGAGTTAGCCACCCGATCCTACACGTGGTATCAGAGCCTCGCTTAGGCTAACGGTCAATCAACTAAGCAATGGCAGATCTCTTTGCCAACCAAAACAAAAAAATGCACTTCGAGCACCCCAGACTCACCTCCACCAACTACGACCATTGGAAAAACGAGATCGAGCAACACATTGAGTCCGTCAACTCTGAGCTTTGGGAGATAGTCACTGGAGGAGATCTTGCAGTTAATCCAGACCGATCAACATGGACTGCTGCAGATCGCAAAAGGTACGAGCTGAATCGACAAGCCTCATGTGCGATATACACTTGTCTGTCCATCCCAGAACAAAGGAGAGTCAATCACTGTAAGTCCGCAAATGAGATATGGACACTCCTTCAAGCTACCCATGAAGGAGTCACTGAACTCAAGAAATGCAAAGCTCAAGAACTCCGAATGGACTATGAAAATTTTCTACAAAAACCCGGTGAGTCACTGGAAGAAGTACTTGATCGTTTCTACTTACTAACTACTACTATGCAGAAAGTTAGCATCTTACTAGATAGAGAGAGTGTCTTGCATAAATTGCTGGACAGTCTCAGAGAAGAATGGGCAGAGACCGTAATCTCCACCAAAGCATGCAAGGACTTATCCAAATGGAGCTGTCAAGACCTAGGTTCCTATCTACAATCCGTAGATAAATACAAGAAGAATGTTCGAAAGAAGTGTGGTAACACTTCTTCTCCCTCTTCTAGTAAGACTACTACTTTGAATGACCAAGCCTTGCAGGTTAATTCGACTCAGTTAACTCAAGAAGGAGCCTATGTTGCTGATACTCAAATCAGACAAGCCAAGGCTGAGCTGATGGACATTATTGTTGAGGAGGAAGTGAGGCTGAGACTATGGAGGACTTTGTCTTCATAGTCAAGAACTTCCGAAAATTCATGCGTAACCAACCTAATCGACAGAGTCGGTCGTTCTCGAACACCTCTAAACAAGTTTTCAATTTGTCACTTGTTTCAACTGCAATAAACCGGTCACTTCAAGAAGGACTGTCCTTTACTCAAGAGCCAGTATGGAAAATCTCAAGGGAGATCGCTGATGGCAGCTGTTGGTTGGGGTGATTCAGACTCCGACGATCCAGACATAGAGTCTAGCGGCCTGGTATGCCTCATGGCACACGACACAACGGAATCTATAATTCCAGACAATGAGGTAACGCGTTCTCACCTTGAAACAGACCTTTACCGTATTTCTCCTATGGGATTTATGACTTTAATTGCTAAAATTGTCTCCGAGAACAACTCCCTCAAAGCAAGTCTTACAAGCAAGATAACCGAGCTATCTGAGGAACTCGAAATCTCAAAAGGTCTTATGTATGCCCTAAGAATGAAGCTGAGGAACACAAAACCATCTCTTGTTCTCTCAGGTTAGATCTACAAGAATCAAGGCGTCATGTTGATTCCCTTCAAAGGAACTTCATAATACCTTAGAACGAACTCAATTTAGACAGGGTGACCAGAAAGAGTCTCTCACCCTGATCGACTCCCTCAAACAAGACCTCACCATCTTTACTGACAAGTGTTGTTCTCTTCAAAATGATCTTAATGCTTCTGAATCCAAAAACATATCCCTGAACACCACTATCAAAAACCTCACTCAAAGACTGAAAGAAAAGGAGCACGCTCTTTCCCTTAAGCCAGTCAAGTTTATCAAACAAGTCACCTCCTCCGAACTACCTGAGTGGGCCAACTCCAAAATCAAAGAAATTAGCCAAGATCGAGATGCTCTTCGCTCTAAGGTAGAACAACTCTCTCACCAGATTGTGAATCTACAATCCGGAGTTCGATCCACTCAATCCACGCCCAAGTGGCACAAAGGTAAGTTCGACATTCCAAAGAATATGTCCAAATCCGACAACAGAGCCAAACGATATCAAGAAAAAGAAAAATTCGACTCCTGGTGGAAAGGACAAAAAATACGTCAATCTTCCACCAACCAAATTTGTGGTACTGCGGGAGTCTTGGACATCGAGACAGTGCATGTGATAAATTGAATAGAGATCTCTCTTTTAATGTCAAACGTGTTAAATTGATACTTGAAGCACGAGAAAAGTTGTAACAGTCTGGCTCGAAAAGGGAACCTAAGTACATCTGGGTTCCCAAATCTAACAAATGATCTGTTCTTTTGTAGGTGAAGGCGAATGGAGACAGCTGGTACTTGGAAAGTGGATGCTCTCGTCACATGACTGGAGATCCAAATCAATTCAATTCGCTTTCATCCTACCAAGGAGGTAAGGTTACTTTTGGAAACAACAACCAGGGTGAAATCGTGGGAGTTGGATCCGTAGGTAACCCCTCAAAATTTAAAATTGATGGAGTCCATCAGGTCACTGGACTCCAACACAGTTTACTAAGTATTTCTCAAATTTGTGATAGATTCAATTTGGTACTTTTCTCCTCTTCGGATTGTAAGGTTTATGATGAGCGTACAGGTTCATTAAAAGCTGTGGGACGTAGAGAAGGAAATCTCTACAAAATGTGCTTAAACTCCATTAACCCAGACGATCAAGTCTGTCTCAACGTGCATTCCAAAAACTCACTGTTGTGGCACTCCAGACTTGGTCACGCAAATCATAAGCTGTTGAACAAACTCAAAAGCAAGGACTTGGTGATTGGTTTACCCGACACAACCTTTGACACAGACTCTGTCTGTGAAGCATGTGTAAAAGGTAAACACACCCGGTCCTCCTTCAAAAGTAAGCCTACTCTCTCTACTAGCTCTCCGCTAGAACTGCTACACATGGATCTTGTTGGTCCCATGCGTACACAAAGCAGAAGTGGTAAGAGGTACATCCTGGTCATAGTCGATGACTATTCCAGGTGGACCTGGGTCATTTTCTTATCTACTAAAGATGAAACTTTTACGGAGTTTGTCAAACTCCATAAAATGCTTGTCAACAAATTTTCATTTACTCTAAAAACCCTGAGAACGGACCAGGGTACTGAATTTTGCAACAAGTCGTTTGATGAGTTTTACAGGGACAACGGAGTTGATCACCAAATATCATCTGCACGTACTCCAGAACAAAACGGAGTAGTTGAATGCAAAAATAGAACTTTGGTAGAAATGGCTCGCACCATGCTCATTGACAGTCAACTCACTCCATCTTACTGGGCAGAAGTTGTTAACACAGCATGCTATGTGTTAAACCGTGCGTTGATTCATCCATTCCTTCACAAGACACCCTATGAACTACTCCGTCAACGTAAACCAAGTCTTATACATCTCAGGCGTTTCGGATGTAAGTGCTTTATCCACAATAATGGTAAGGACAACTTGGGTAAGTTCTCTCCTAAAAGTGATGAAGGTATCTTTCTTGGCTACTCTTCTAAAAGCAAAGCTTATCGTGTTATCAATCTGAGAACTCAATGTTTAGAAGAGAGTCCACATGTCAAGTTCGATGAGTCCCACAACGTTGGCTCATCTTCTGATCAACTTGACTTTGCCCCTGATGATTTTCTCACCGATCCACACTTCATCACTGTACCAATAGGAAGACTCCTGCTTCCCAATCCATCACTCCTCATGATTCTCCAGCAAACAAAAACAATACATCAGAATCTACTGACTCTGACCATAACCCGGAGACACCCTTACCACAAAACTTGACTTTTGACTCCTCTGATAGAGACACCCCCTCCTGCTTCACGTCGACAGTTCCAGCAAAAATCAGCTCACCCTCCTGAAAACATCATTATAGACTCAAACTCCGGTGTTCAAACACGCCTACAAGCTATGCAAAACCTCTGTGCCTTTGGTGCTTTTCTGTCTAGCACTGAACCAAGAAACGTCAAAGAAGCACTCCTTGATAGTGATTGGGTTACTGCTATGCAGGAGGAACTCAATTCTCTCCAGCGACATGCTGTCTGGGAGTTAGTTCCTTGCCCCACACATCAACAAACAATTGGTACACGTTGGGTTTTCGTAATAAACTTGATGATGCAGGACAAGTTTTCAGGAATAAAGCTCGATTGGTCGTTCAGGGCTACAATCAAGAAGAAGGGATTGATTATGATGAAATCTTCGCTCCCGTAGCTCGTCTTGAAGCAATTCGCATGCTAATTGCGTTTGCTGCTTTCAAAGGTTTCCAATTATATCAAATGGATGTTAAGACAGCCTTCCTCCACGGCTACATTGATAGAGAAGTCTACGTCGAGCAACCACCAGGGTTCACAGACTCCGTCCATCCCGACTACGTCTACAAACTGTGTAAGGCCCTTTACGGACTGAAACAGGCCCCACGTGCCTGGTATGAAAGACTGTCTACATATCTATTGCAAAATGGTTTCTCTCGAGGTAACGTAGATAAAACGCTTTTCATTCTACACTCATCACATGACTTACTTCTAGTACAGATCTATGTTGATGATATCATTTATGGCTCAACAAGTAACACCCTCTGTGACCATTTTGCTAACCTTATGAAGCAAGAGTTTTCCATGAATGAGTTAGGTGAGCTCAAGTTCTTCTTAGGATTACAAATTCAACAGGAAAGGGAAGGGATTAAGATCCATCAACAAAAGTACATCAAGGAACTCCTTGATAAGTACAACCTAAAAAATGCCAAGAGTATGTCCACACCAAGCTGTACATCTGCCAAACTGCATCCCGATGATGACGGAGTCGGCGTCAATGCCACCGAATATAGAGGAATGATAGGGTCCCTCTTGTACCTGACTGCCAGTCGCCCAGACATTCTTCACGCAGTCTGTCTTTGTGCTCGCTTCCAAGCAGCACCAAAACAGTCTCACCCCAAAGCAGTCAAGCGTATCTTCCGCTATCTTAAAGGTACAAGTACACTCTATCTATGGTATCCACGATCTCCTACTTTTACTTTATCTGGATATAGTGACTCCGATTGGGCTGGTTCTTCCAAGATCGAAAGAGTACTTCAGGTAATGCACAGTTCTTGGGTCTTTGCCTTGTTTCATGGTCCTCCAAAAAACAGAATTCTGTAGCACTCTCTACAGCAGAGGCAGAGTATGTCTCTGCTGCAGCCTGTTGCTCCCAACTCCTTTGGATGAAACAACAACTTCAAGACTATTATGTCACCCAAGAACAGATCCCAATCTTTTGTGACAACAAAAGCACAATCAAAATATCAGAAAACCCAGTTCAAAACTCAAGAACAAAACACATCGAAATTCGCTTTCACTTCTTGAAAGACTGTGTCGAGAAAAAGCTTATCCAACTTGACTTTGTGCCCACAGAAGATCAACTTGCAGATATTTTTACTAAACCCTTGTCTACAGCAAGATTCGAAGCACTGCGATCAGCAATCGGATTGACTCCGTCTACCTAGACGGTCGCATCTCCTTGCCCCCACCGCAATCTTCAGCAGGTACTCCCTCATGTCTCATAGAGTCTGTCTTTGTTTGCACTTGAATCAGTGAGATGTGTTTTATTACTTAGCACGCCTATTACTCTAGCGCTACCATCCACGTCATCTATCCGAACCTAACCCGCCTAAATCATCGCCCTTAATCTCGCCCTACCTTGACGTCGCCGCATTTATCTCTCCTGACACACACCATCTCTGCAACTTCCAGCCTTTATATCTATCACCCGTCCACTCCATCTCTCTCACTTCCACTCCCTTTACACCAAGCATTCTTCAATTTCCAAATGGCCGGAATCAACTTCAATGGAATCAACATCCCAGTCGACATTTTCGCCGATCCCATTCGCCTTCAGGCGTACCTCCAATCGATGGCAAACCCTAATCCATCTCCACTCACCACCACACCACTCACTCTCCCACTAAAACCACCGCTACTTCGTCTCCCACACACTCCTCCACACCACCACCTCAAACTCGCAACCCGTCCACTCATCAAACACCGCCATCCGCTGCAAAAACAGATTCTTGACACGGACATTGAGGATGTCACCCCAATTCAAACCCTGCCACCATCTCCAACACCACAAGCTACCATCCCTCCTACTGAAAGCCATCCTACCGATCAGCCGCAAGCCCCGACCAACAAATCCCCTACACCAACCCCACCCGCATCTCCCGCAAATCCGCAACCCCACCACAACAACCTCCACCCAAAACCCGCAAGAAAGAAAAGCCCAAACCTCTACTCGACCCACAGCAAAAAGAATCCTCCGTTCTTTTGTCAAGGCACAACCTGTCTCCTCTGGTTCCAGTGAATCGTCTCCAGTCCAAGAACTGCCCACGGCCAGTCACGATGCCTCTACTGGTGCTACTTCCTCCAAAGATCAAAAACCTCCGAAGCCGCACTGACGGAGTGTGAAGGTCGACCCATTCACTCAACGCTACATGCTCGGGGACCCTGCCTCAGAACGGAATATCGTCAGGGGTAAGTTCCTCGATTTTTCTTGGGCTCTATCTTCCAACCTAGGGGAGTTAGTTACTATGCTAGAAGTTCAGGGGTGGAAACACCTCTTCTGTGAGATTATGGAGTGGTATCCCACAGAGTTTGTCGACTTCTTTCAAAATCTTGTTATCAGAAACGGTGCTGCACAGTCTGTTGTTAATTCCACCCCAATCTTCTTCGATCTTGCAAAATTGTCCCAAATCCTTGGCGTCCCTGCTACTGGCCTGTCATTCTATGAGAATGGAATCCTACCTGAGATCCCCGGGGTCCCACAAAATAAAATCTATCGTTTTTTCTCCTCCAAGAAAAAGATTGGCTCCCCCATACCCCATGGCGATCTCTCCATTTTACACCAACTCCTCCACATTCTAGTCATCAAAAACATTGTCCCAAGGAAGGAAGGAAATCTCATGGTCAACTGCTTGGACCTCACCATAATGTACTGTCTCATCAATCGTCACTCTATCAATCAGGCCCGCATCATTCTCCATCACTTAGCCCAGTCGGTCGACACCCGAAACACTCCCTGGAGTACGTGTTCTGGTTGCCTCGCATATTCAAATTCTTTCAGGTACCCCTGGCGACGACGAGGCAGACACCATCAACCTGCGGTATCTGAATCGGCTGACTTCTATCGACAAATCAAAGCTGCTGCCCCCACCATCTACTCCTACGACGGCGGGCACATCCACTTCTCACGAGGCAGTCCCTCAAGCTTCACTCCTACCCCTCTTGGAGAAAGTAGAGAGACTCCTTATGCACGCAGCCGAGCTGATTCAGGGCCAAACGCGGATGATGGACCGACTTGCTGGGATAGAGACGACAGTGGCGGCCTTGCAAGAACAACTCCTTGACATCCAATCCACCTTAACCCCAAACCCTTAGAATGACGTGTGTGTAGTGTTAGGACTTAGGATGTTTTTAAGTTCTAAACACTTTTTGCTGGTTTTTGTGTGAATACTTTGACTGACTTTGTGATACTGTGGGCTTCCCTCTGATGAAAGCAAAAGGGGGAAGCGGTGAATCCCGTCTGGTGTACGGGTTATTCTGCTGCTGTTTTAAACTGCTTTTGGATTTGCGTTGCTGGACCACGTGGTCTAGTGATTTAACTGCTTTATATACTATCCTGCCTATTACACTGCTTATTTATCCTTTGCTTGCCTGGAGTCCCTCTCCGATCAAGGGGGAACCTAAATGGAGTCTTTGAACTCAGTTGTTACTGCTGCTATTAAGGGGGAACTTTGACAGGGTCGGTTCCCCTAGTCCTTGTGTTTTTATTTCAGGATTGACTCCATCGGGATTCACGAAGGTTTGCTATCATCAGCAACAAGGGGGAAACTGTTAGGACATTGGAGTGTTGCAGAGATAGCCTTTCACCACGACAGAGTCAATCATCACTTGACAGACACAAAGAGTGAGCCTCTTCAATAGAGTCCGCAAACAAAGAAGACTTCATAGACTCTCTCGTGCTGTTGCGGAAAATAAGGAGTCAACTCGGAATACCTTAAACACCACAACGGTCATGAAGTTCTCCCTCAACATCCGAAGATCGCGGCCCAAGTAAGAAGACCACTCAAAGCCGTTGGAAGTTGCCCACTAAGTTAGTTCCGGTATTTTCAGAACTAACTCCTTCGACCTACCGTTGTACCTAGAGTATAAATAAGCTGTGTAATAGTCAGTTTCAAGTGTGCTTTCATTGAGGATTATTCTTTTCATGAGGATATTCAGGGCTTATAGAGAGAAAGAGAATCACTTGTAAGCCAGAAAGAGAGAGAGAGAGAGAATACGTACCAAATTAGTTAGCGCTCTTAGATAGACTCTGCCTAGGAAGATCCTAGTTTCACTACTCTTACCATTGATCTGATTAGAAAGTGTGTGGGTAGTGAGTGAAAAACCGCTAAGTAGATCCCTTCTACTTAGTGGACATTTGTAAGTTATTTATTTGACCAGGAAATGAAATAACTTATTTGTGTATCTTGTTGTGTTTTCACAGAGTCTTTCTCCCCTTTCATCGCTTCGCTTCAATTACCCAAAAGTCTTCCGCGCCATTAGTTTAATCATTTAGATTGAGTGCCTCTACATCACAGAGTGTTTCTTACTTACGAAGGCCGATTGAGTCAAACCAACTCTTAGACTCACACCTTTGGTTGGTTTGAGTTAGCCACCCGATCCTACAACTTTGTTCGATAGAAGATTCACGAAGGGCTTATCCAGGTTTAACATATATCCAATACAAAGCAACTTGTAGATTTTCTGACGAAGATCCTTGGCGACATAGATTATACAAAAGTTTTACATAGAGTGGGTTTATATCTCATAGATGATTAGGTTTGTACGGGGTAGACTTAAGGGGGGTTATTGGTTTATTTTTCCTAAGTTACCCCTCTTATGTTCTCTTATTAACTACTCTGTATCCTTAAGTATAAATATCTCCCCACTCGATACTCTGTAAACATCGATTCTCATTAATTCCATACAATGAGACCATTAGGCTTTAGTCTGCAGACAGTTGATCTGTGCGAGAGGGCTATGTTGCACTGAAACGTTTCCATGTTTGGGGACGAGGACGTTTCAGGGAGGGCGAAATGACAATTTAAAAATATAGTAGAAATGGGGACGGTGATAAAATATATTGAATTATAATTTTTTAAAAATATATTAAATTATAATTTTTTAAAAAATTATATTATAATAATTTAAAGTATAAATATATGATTTATTAATTAAACTATAAGACACAACACATTCTACCTACTTAAAACATATATATGACAAAATGCTCCCAAAAGTTTTTTCCCCTTCCAATCCAATCGGTTGTAAAGTAGTTCCAACAAGTTCTATTGTTGTGGTTAAAGCCTTAGAGATGTAAAGGCAGTAAAATATAATAACTGATGGAACAATGATTCAACTAGCCCAATTGTTAGTTTTGATGTTGCTGGATTTTTAACTGTTATAAATACAAAAAATGTAAAGATAATCACTGTTTTATACCCATATTAAGCATAGAAGACAAACAATGGAGTCTCTTTATCTTCTGTCATAGAGGCCAACACTTGCATTGACTAATTCAACAGCAATAAGGAGGACTAAAATTTGAGGTGGAAAGTAAATGTTATGTATTATTTAATTATTTAAGTTCCTTTGCATCATCTTAATTTTGAATTTTTAAAAAAAACTGCACAAAAATAAAGTTGGGACGTCGAAAATTCTAAAGTAGAACGATGGGGACGTTTCCATTTTTCTTAAATGTTTCCCAAAATATAAGAGCCTTATGAAATGTTCGAAGGTGTTTCGGATGCGTTTCAGGTTTTGAAATGTTTCGGAACATCAAGCGGGATTTTATGGCCGTCCCCGTGCTTCATTGCGAGAGGGTACAGGCTGTCATGCCCTCCCGCCTTGCTTCTTCGACGTCCATATGTGCGAGAGGGTATAGGTCACCATAGCTCCACCGCTTCCCTGTTCCGTGCCCTTACTTGTGAAAACATGATGCACACGCCAAGAGATGGGTAGAAACCAGAGGCTCAAGAGGACCACCAACCGGATGGTGCACACGTGAGACGTTGATTCAGCTTGCAATCGCCACCACCCAGATTCAGTCGCACAAAGCAGCTATGGCCAACTAATTGGCAGCTATGATGAAAATGGCCTGAAGATGAAAGCGTGCAATGCTCGCTGAAAGGGAGCGTTTTGACGCCAAGAGCAGTCATGATTTACGGTCTTAATATTTTGAAAACCACATATATTTCTGGTTTGGTGGGTAGAGAAGTGATATCGTATAACTAAAGGTTCTATGTTCAAAATTTGTCTACTACTGTATTAGAAGAAATGTTCATTTTGAACCTCAATATACTGCACAACGGCTGTGGATTCCCATGTATACAAATAAAGGATCCTCCAAACCACCTCTTCTCAACGGAGTCTGTCACCTTGTATCTCACTTGGTTAGCATGGTTTACAAGCTATTTTGTCACTTGTGGGTTTACTTAGAGCGCACTTCAAGAGTAGTGGTTGCGGGTTCCCGAAGATCACCACATATGACCCTTGAATATGATCTGTAGGAAATATCTAGGGTCAATAGCCAATGAAAGATGATAGCTACATTTATGAAACACTTGAACGCCAGTGTTTTGACTGACTTTTTGATGTGGGTCTCGGGTGGACATATTTGTGACCCTCTTTTATTTTAACAGCTAGATATAACATCCATTCCGAATAGCTAACCACGAATGGATCTATATGTTAGTAAGGAAAAAATGGTGTGTTATAATAAAACTATCCCATTTTTTCATGATTATTACATAATCAATATCTTTGATATTTTTTCTAGTTTAAATAGTGAAAATTCATAAAATGTTTATGAAACTAAAATTATTATTGTAGTTGAGAAGAATTATTAGAGTTACTTAAATAATAATTGAGACCGCTCAACAAAAAAATTTTAAATCCATTTTCTCCTTTTTTTCCTCTCTAATCCCTATGGATAAGTTGTGTTGACAGTTAAAGGTTTGAGATATGCCCATAGATACTGCCTAACAAGCAATATTAAGGACCATCTGTGTTGCTCATTGACAGTGCCTAACAAGTAGATATTAAGGACCAGCCTGACAGCAATATGCATTTCCGTCTAATTTTGCAAGTCATCCATTTTTTATGAAAGAAATACTAGATACTGCGTTGTGGAAAGGCATTTGCCATTTCTAATCTATAATTGGCCAAATTAAAGAAGATTTAGGAAGTTAATAAAGAAAAGAACTTTATTCAATTGAATTGAAGAAAATCACAAAGGTGCTGGAATAATCAATCTTGGGATACATAGCAAACCGGAATTAAAACGGGCTACTCAGACATAGTCATGATAACAATGCTTGAATTGAATAGAACAGACTCACGGAAGAAAGAACTAGAAGAAACTCTGATGTCGGAAGCCATCGCGAATTCTCTGCTCTTAACCTTCAGTCTTTACTTCTCTCTTCAACAATCTCCAAGATCTTCCCCAAGCATAACCTTTCTCTCTCCCTCCTTTCTGTTCTGTGTAAAACTCTCTGTGTTGTGTGTTGTATGGTGGAGATGCTGCAGCAGACGCTGACTGGAGCAACGTTGAGGTATCGAGTGTGGTGGTGTGGCGGAATAGGTGTGTAAGTGGTGGCTTGGGTTGGGCGAATCTGGTGGTTGGAGTGACGACTGATGAATGTGGAGCTGGGTGAGTGGTGGTGAGTGGTGAAGTTGGGGGTATCGGGGGGAAGGTGGCGACTGGGATTTAGTTTTCAGGTTAGGGTTGTGAATTGGGGAAAGGAGGAAGAAGATAGAACCGCATCGGGTTTTTTTTTCAGAACTGCAATTGGTCCGGGACTTAGGTCTTGAGTGAGGTCCTGAACCACGTTGTGAAATAGGTCGAGAATCTGCAACATGTTTGGTCTAGGCCATAGGGTATGGGTAAGGTCCCGGACCAGCTTTAATTTTCCACCGAGAATCTATTGTGAATGGGTCCGGGACTTAGGGTATGTAACAGGTCCCGGACCATGTGAAAAATCAGCCCGAAAGTCATCTGCTCCTATGGTCCGGGACTCAAGACCCGTATAAGGTCCCGGACCAATCCCAAACTATGCCAAAATATCTGATAATGACTGGTCTGGGACTTAGGACGATGACAAGTCCCGGACCACTTTGAAAGATCTTCCTCATGAATTCCTCCTTGCACTACGCAAAACCACTCTTCGCATCTCCTTCAAACTAATAAACCTAAACATGAAAAACAAACTAAAAGAAACATTTGAACATTTAAAAGTAATAAACACACGAAAAGATAGAGTGAAAAAGAAAGAACATGAAAGAAAATTGGGTTGCCTCCCAACTAGCTGCCCGTCTTTTTGGTCTTTGGCTAGACCTTACAGCTGCATATTCAGTATGGAGGGTCGTGAGCAATGTTCACCGAATGAACCTTGGCGATTTCACCACTCAGATAATGCTTCAGTTGGGACCCGTTGACTTTGAATGCCTCCCCTTCTGTGTTGATTAAACCAATGACTCCATAAGGCGAGACACTCATCACCGTGAATGGGCCGGACCAACGAGACTTTAACTTTCCTGGAAATAGTTTCAAGCGGGAGTTGAATAGCAAGACCTTATCCCTAACGTGAAACTCTCTCTTGACCGGTAGCTTATCATGCCATCTCTTTGTCCTCTCCTTGTAAATCTTGGCATTCTCATAAGCCTTCTCTCTAAATTCTCCAAATCACACAACTGCAATTTGCACTTCTCACCAGCCTTTTGAGATCAAAATTTAATGCTTTAATGGCTTAAAAACTTATGCTCCAGCTCTACAGGTAAGTGACAAGCCTTGCCATAGACCAACTTGTATGGAGACATCCCTAAGGGCATTTGAATGCATGCAGTGTGATATGCCCACAAATCGTCATCTAGCTTGAGCGACCAATCTCGCCTGGAGGATGTGACAGATTTCTGGAGGACCCACTTAATTTCTCTGTTTGTTATCTCGGCTTGCCCGTTAGTTTGTGGATCATATGGCAAGGAAACCTTGTGCCTTACTCCATACTTCTGCAGAAGAGCTTCAAACAGCTTGTTGCAAAAGTGGTTACCTCCATCACTAATAAGTGCTCACGGAACGCCAAAACGAGTGAATATATTCTTCTTCAAGAACTTCAGCACCACGCTTGCATCATTGGTAGGTGCTGCTATCGCTTCAGCCCACTTTGTAACATAGTCTACCGCTACTAGAATGTAGAGGTTAGCCTGAGATGATGGAAACGGTCCCATGAAATTAATTCCCCAAAGACCGAATGGCTCAACATTCAAAAATAGAGTTCAAAGGCATCTCGTGGCGTCTAGATAAATTTCCCTGCCTTTGACACTGGTCACATGTGGACACAAACCGGTAACAATCCTTATTCAAGGTTTTCCAGAAGAAGAAACCAGCCTTCAACACTTTCACGGATGTCCTAGCCGGACCAAAATGATCTTCTGCTTCTCTAGAGTGACAATGTGCAAGGATATCTCTAGCTTCAGCCTTAGAAACACACCTACGAATTATACCATCTGCACATACCTTGAATAGAAAAGGATCATCCCATTGATAATTCTTAACAGTGGGAGAAGAACTTTTCCTCTGCTGATATGTCAATTCTGGAGGAACCACTCCCTTAGCTAAAAAGTTTGTGATATCAGCATACCAAGGGCCCATTGAACAACTAACCATGTAGACATACTCGTCAGGGAAATACTCATTGATTGGTTTACCATCGTCTGGAACTTCTATACGGGACAAATGATCAGCTACGTCGTTCTGTGCTCCAGGTTTATCTCTAATCTCAATGTCAAAAGTAAAATCCATCTAATTAGACGAGGTTTAGCATCAAACCTTTTCAAAGAGATACCTGAGAGCCGAATGGTCGGTGTGCACAATGACTCTCCTTCCAATGATATAAGGTCAAAACTTGTCACAAGCGAAAACAATTGCCAGTAACTCCTTCTCTGTGGTTGTATAGTTTTTCTGCGCATCATTCATGGTCTTACTGACATAATAGATTATCCTCAAGACTTTGTCGTGCCTCTGACCCAAAGCTGCTCCCAATGCATAATCACTAGCATCACACGTAATCTCAAAAGGTAGTGACCAGTCAGGAGCAACAATTACAGGAGTATACACCAGTTTCGCCTTAAGAAAATTAAATGCATCTAAACACTCTTTTGTAAACTCAAATTTAGCATCCTTTATTAGCAAATCACAAAGAGGCTTAGAGATCTTAGAAAATTCCTTAACAAAACGCCTATAAAAACCTGCATGATCGACAAAACTCCGGACATCCTTTAACGATGATGGTGGTGGTAGTTGCTCTATCACCTCGACCTTGGCCTTGTCCACCTCAATCCCCTTCTTAGAAACTTGTGTCCTAACACGATGCCCTCCTGCACCATGAAGTGGCACTTCTCCCAATTAAGCACCAAGTTAGTTTCCCTGCACCTGGCTAAAATTAAATCCAAGTCATTCAAACAAGAATCAAAGTCAATTCAAACATAGAAAAATCATCATAAAAATTTTAGTGCGCATTTCAATAAATCAGCAAAAATAGCAGTCATACACCGCTGAAAAGTAGTTGGTGCATTACATAAACCGAAAGGCATGCGCCGATAAGCATAAGTACCATAAGGACAAGTAAAAGTGGTTTTCTCCTCATCTTCCTTAGTAACTGGAATATGAAAATTACCGGAGTAACCATCGAGAAGCAATAGTATTCTTGTCCTGCAAGCCTCTCCAACTTCTGGTCAATAAAGGGAAGGGGAAAGTGGTCTTTCCTAGTGACAACATTTAATTTCGATAATCAATGCAAACTTTATGCCCAGTGACCGTACGCTGAGGAACTAACTCACCCTTATCATTAGGTACCACAGTTAAACCTTCTTTCTTAGGCAAAACCTGTGTAGAACTTACCCATTCACTATCAGAATTTGGATAGATAATACCTGCATCCAAGACCTTGATGACTTCCTTCTTAACTACCTCCTTCATGTTCGGATTTAACCTTCACCGGGGTTGAATCAACGGCTTGTAATTCTCCTCAAGATAAATGCGATGAGTGTTGAAAGTGGGAGCAAAGCCTTTGATGTCAGCGATAGACCATCCCAACGCCTCTTTGTTCCTTTTGAGAATCTGCAGTAGAGCTTCCTCCTGTTCATCAGTCAAAGCATAAGAAATAATAACAGGCAAATCAGATGGAGGAACTAAGAAAGCATATTTAAGATGACTAGGAAGAGGTTTCAATTCAAGATAAGGTGGTGATTCCACAAAAGGTGCAAGCATCTTTGGAACTCGGTCCAGCTGGTCCTTCTCAATTCTGAAAATTTTCTGATACGGCCTCCCAGCAGAGAGCTGAAATGTTGTAGTAGAAACCTCAAGATCATCATGAGTGCTATTGAAATACCCCGAACTTAAAAACAGTGATTAATTAGGCTAATGAGGATATTAAACTATTAATTATGCCTAAATCAACATGGGAACAATGGAAAACAATACGAAGAAAACAATCCATAAACGGGTTAAAACCACAAATGAACCTTAAAGCGCATTTTTCGAGGAAACCGGGAAAATGTAACTTTAAGTTGGTTAAATAGACCTGTAATACTTTTAGTCAATCAAATAGTCATTATTAAATATTAATGAAGGTGTAGAACCAATAAAATTAATTAGAAGAGAAAATTCCGGAAAACGAGTTCCGGTGAGTGAATAGTGCCAAAACAAGAATTATGAGGTGTGAAGTGTAAATAAACAAAACTAACTACCCCCCCCCCCCCCCCTTGTAATATGTAAACAAGCCCTTAATATGCATTGGGCACGTTTTGCCAGCCCCACACTTCCCCTCTCTTTATTTCTTTCCTAATACACTAAAAGACAAATAAGTAAAGTAGAAAGTACAAAAGCAAAAAGTGAAGTCTCTCTCCTATCCCTCTCATTCTCTCTTACGGTTTCGATATCCCCCTTGGCTGACTTCTTCTTCCTCCTCAACCTCCCTCAATGGCGATTTGCTCCTCCCTCACATCTCCTCCATTCTTTTCCATTTTGAAAGCCAAAACCAACCCCAAATCTCATAAAAATTACACCATTGGACATCCCTCTCCTTGGGCAATATTTCTACCCTTTCAAAATCAGAAAAACTCACACTTCATCTCCATGGGTGTGGCTCTTCTTGGAGCTTGAAGAAGACCTTTGTGACCTCCATCACTTCCTCATTGTTTTAAGGTAAGAACAAGCCCTAAAGGCCATCTTTTTCTAGCTCTCTCATTGTCAAGCAAAAAGTCAACATGAGCCTTGTTTTCCTTCCCCTTCCAGCCAGTTTTGGTTGGTCATTTTGGAGCTGGAAATCTTGCCTCTTTGCTGTCCAAAAGTACCACCAAGGAACACAAGGAAATACCCCCTTATAAACCTTAACATGTATTAAATCCTAGGTTAGTTTAAGGATGAGTTTCTAAGTTAGTATTGGAGCATGTGGGTGGCTGTAGCATTACTGATTTTATGAGCCAAGAAACAAGAACAAGAGGGAAGAAGGAAAGAAAGAACAAGTAGAAGGAAGGAAGAAGAAAGAAAAGAAAGAAAGCTAACAGTTCAAGTTAAATGAGCCAAACCTTGAGCTAGTTTGTAAGTAATGTAAAACAGATTTTATGCTTGAGTATGAGAGAGTTATTTTGTTGTTAAGTATTGTCTAGGATGTTACATATTGAGTACGAAATGGCATTGTTTTAGTGATGTTTAAAATGGTGAGTAAAGGCTTGGAAGTCAAGAGAGGTAAATTGTAAATGTGTTTGGAAATTTGTGTATTGATGTCTTGGATAAACTGGTTTGCTAAATTGTAAAGAGTGAGTAAAATGATGTGGTGAGAATGCTAAATTTTAGGGGAACCTCTGTCAAAATTTAGATAGAAACTAAATGACTTAGGAGCTTAATGTTGGTAGAAAACCCCTATGAAAATAGATTTGAGAGAGAGTTAAGTAGTGGGAAGAACTACGGTTGAAGATAATGCAATTAGGACTCTAGTAATGGCATTAGTTGAGAGGACATTGAATGGTAAGAGTGAGAGTTAAAATCTGTATCTTAGAGAGCTAGGAACTAAGAGGTAAGTTCAAGGAGAATGTAAATGTGGAATTTATGTAATTTAGACATGCGTTGAGTAATGAAGTTGGTAAGTGCATTAGAGAAGTTTAGAGTGTCGTTAAGGAGCTAAAACATGCCTAGTTACATGTGGAAACATAGGGAAAATGATTGGGCATAGAAAGGAATCAAGAACAACAAAGAAAAATGCAAATTTGGTGAAAAACTACTATGGCCCGGGACTTAGGTTCAGGACCAAGTCCCGGGCCAATCTTAAAAAACGGCCGACACTTCATTTCAGTACCTGGTCCGGGACTTAGGTCCCTACTAAGGTCCCGGACCATATTGTAAAAATAGCCGAGAGTGTATTCTAGTATTGGTTCGGGACTTGGGACCCAGGCAAGGTCTCGGATCAACCCGGAAATGCTTTAAAAAGTGTATAAATGGTGTTTTAAGATGGGGATTGGGATGGTATTGATATTATAAGATTGTTAGGACTTGATTAATGACATTTTTAATGGTCATTAATAGTATAAACAAGCTTGAGAAGTAATGAGAAGTAAGTAACTTAGGTGAATGCGTATGAAATGTAAGGGGTAAATAATTGTAAATCGGGGAAACTCTAAAGATTTAAAGAGTTAGGTTATATATAGAGAATTAACCGTCCGATTCTACGAATGTTATAGGAATTGAATGGTTAGATTCCAAAGGAGAATCGACGATCGAACAACTACGGTGAACAGTATGATTTTCTCATGTCCTGTATGCTACCTTGGCTACTCTGATTTGTGTGTTTGTGTGCTATGTACTATCACCAAAACAAGATAAAACGCACGAATCGGATTTATTGTACTTCCTTGTGTTTGTAATGCAAAGTACCTTGTTGGATTGTATTTGAACGTGAAGTTGTATAATTCATGAAAATGCGTGCTTTGGGAAGAAGTCTTGGATGTTGATTGTGCAAGGGTGCTACCTTTGACTTGTTGAATGTGCATTTCTCACTAGTTTGAGAGTGTGACGCCTTGGTTGAATTGTGGCTGAATTTGAAGGTTGTGATTGAAAGTGAAGTATTGTTTGATTGGTTATGATGACCTTGATTTAATTGTCATTGTGTGCTTCTCACTAACTCCCTAACAATCTAACACTCTAACTTTGAGAATTAAGGAATTTGGAGTATTTGAGAAGTCCATTATAGTTTCGGCCACGCTAGGATGAGGTAACAAGAGAGATTGTTAACCGATTCCTTTCCTTAATCTTTTCCATGGTCCAAATCCCTTAAATGGGTAGAATCTGGTTAAGTGAGCCAACCTTAAGCCCGGTTGTGGGATTGCCTTGTCCCTGCCTGAAGGTCACACCGACTTCACTTGAGTATATTTGAGAAGAAGAGAATTTGATTGAGAATGATCATGGCTGGTGTAGGTCATTGATCTTGAGCAAAGTGAAAGAACATCCGATTAACCTGGATGGAGAATTGACTAACCATGTGTGAAGCTTGATTGAGATTTGAACATTGATTGATGAATTGTGAGATGTATGCTTTGCTTGAAAGGTATGCCTTGTATGAACGTTGCTATGCATGCTTGTAAATTTAATTGTCTTAGCATGTTGTTTTATATAAAATGAACCTCATGTTGGCAACCAATTAGTCAGCTTACCCCGTTAGCACGCGGGGTATGCGAATTTCATATGCAGCTTTTGCTGAGCCCCTTGGGGCACCATTTTTATTTCGGGTACCCGACAAGCTAAAGGTCGAGAGTGAGACTGAGCTGTTACGCTTAGTATTAGCTAGGGATTAATTGAATGATGTATTGATTTGTATAAGGCTTGTAGTCGATTTGAATTGCCGGTGTACCAAGTGGTACACCCTTATGTATTTGGTAAGTAAGAGGAATTGTGAGACATGGGTAGGAGGTTAGACTCTTGATAAGTATGTATAAACATGTGAAAGACGTTGTACTTTGGTATTGCACTTTAGAAAACTCGGTATATTGGATTTTAAACATTGAGTACTGTTTTGAATGGAGAACTATGTATACTCGGTTTGGAATTGGAGTTTGGATTGTAATTGTTTGTACTCGGGTATTCCGGTCCATCAGACTGATACTGTGTTGGAAGTAGGCCTTGTTAGTCACGTGGGTGGCTAACAGTATTGTATCACCCGTCGTGGAATATGAAATATCCCTGTGTGATTGTATAGAAGTACGAGGTGATCAGACGGTAATGACGGGATGGTGGGGGGGAGGGGTGTTACAAAAAGTGGTATCAGAGTGAAGTATCGCTCTGATGACTGGAAATACAAAGTTAAGAAATACCGAGTTAGGAAGTAGAGACTTAGGGCTAAGGGCTGAGTGATAGCGTTAGAGATACGCTAGTTAGGAACTCCTGGTGTGTACTAGATACCTACAATATCAGACCCGCCCTCCACATCCCCCATAATATAACTCGGGAAAGTCCGCCAGAGAAAGGGAAGGACCTCTCTTACTCGGGAAAGCCCAATCTGGCAGTTGTGAAATAATCTTACGGAAACAAGAATCTGTTAGACATTAGGTTCCAAGAACTAGAAATCCGGGGACGGATCCCGATTGAACAACAATACTCGAACTTAATAGCGGTAAAATGAGAATCCTAACCATAAGAAGACCGGAATTTACGACAGCATGAGGCGACATGCTTAGCAGTTGCGAGAACGTGGCTGGTAAAGCAGCAGAGCAGGAAGAGAAGCACTAAGCGTGCAAAGAAGCGGATAAAGAGCAGTAACAAAACCCGAGACATGAGTCTACAGGATTGTAATTGTTAGATAATACCATCAACGGTATACCTACCGACTATGGAAATAGTCCGGAGTGGTTAGCTTCAAACTACAACGCCAAAAGGGTTATAACACCTTGTCGACGTAGCTCAGACAACTACGAGGACATTCACGGGATATAATCCAACAGGACTATAGAAGTAGTGCCTAAACAAGTTAAGTATCGGTGACCACGGTAAACGTGTGGGAACGAGCGACAAGGAAACCACAGAACAAGTAAATATAGGTCTCCGAGGTTTGAGAAGCACCCTAACGGATGACAGTCATGACAAAACCATTGGGAAGTGACCCGATAGATCGCTAACTAAGATTAGAGGACCAGGGAAGAGTCGACAAGACTACCAAATATGCGTGGAAACCATGCCGTAACCGGTATAGGTTTACCCAAAAACCACCAGTACCACGCACTTGCCACGGCAAGTGCAGTAAAAACAGGACTACTGAGAGGAACTTTTAACAAGCAACGAGCACTTAGTGAAGTTCCAAGATAGCGAAGGAAGCAATTATAGGATCATAAATCCTAGCAACCTTAAAAGGAAACCTTGGAAGGGCCTAACGGCTTGACCATGGCATTAAAGGATACGCTAGTCAGCGAGAAGCGAGACTTGGTCAGAACCACCCGGCATTGAATGCCATGAAAATTTTTCTTTCAAACCCAAAATTTTATTTTCAAACTCAAACATTTCTTTTAAATCCCCAGATTTTAAAACCAACTAGAAGATTCATAATAAGTCATTATAAGACAATATAAGGGGAGTCGACAATAGAATACTTCACCTAAGCGTGTGACGAACACTACGAGTGTACAACAATGAGATGTGGGACAACTGCACTTCGATAGGAGTTGGCGGGCCGGATAGACCTACTCATAGGATAGTCGAGTAAGTAGTAATGTATCAGTAAGGTACCCCACATATGTATACAAGTGGTGTACAGAACACGAGAAGTAGTTGACTCCGTTCTACGGACCGTAAGTAAGTACAAACCAGAATAGTTGGACACCACAGACGATCAAAGAGAAGCAATTTAGTTAAGCTATCGAGTATCAAGGACTCTGAGAGTTCACCTAAGAGAATGAATAAGAGTTAGAAAGTGCAAGGAGCACAGATCAGTAAGTACATACATTAAATATGTCTCAAAAATTTTGAAATGAATGCGTATGAAATACCCCGAACTTAAATATGGTGATTATATTATTCTAATATAGTATTTAAGGGCCTAATAGTGCCTAAGTAATTTTGGTAAAGAAAATAAATCCAAAAAGAAATGAGAAAAACGCTTAGAAAGCGGAAAACGCTAAAATGAGCGTTAAATAACCATAGGAGGTACGGGACCTCGGTTATAGTATCGTAAGTATTCCTAAGGCTTATTCATGCCTAATTAGAATACGGGAATAATTCCCGAAGAAAACGGATCCCAGAAATGTATTAAAACGCTAATAGAGCTTTAGCGCACGTTTTTCGAGGAAACCCGAAAACGTGATTTTAAGTGGTCAAAAAAACCCGTAAAAATTATAAATCATTAAATAATAATTATTAAGCATTTATGGAAGCTTAATAATCAATAAAATAAAGAAACGAGGAAACTCCGGAAAACGGGCCCGGTTAGTGAATAGTATCAAAACCGGGCAAAATAACGAGCGTTTTTGTAAAAGACGAAAAACGCTCCAGCTAGTATTACATAGGGGGCCGGTTTTTACTGGTATAAACAGCTCACTCTCACACACACAAGTAACAAAATGTAAATCAAAAAGTAGAAAAAGTACAAAAGTGGAGTAGCCCTCTCTCACCTCTCATTCCTCACTTTTCCCCTTCTCTCTCCCCCATTCTCTTTTCTCTCACCGTCTCCCTCCTCCCTTCTCTGATTTGAGCGATTTTGAGAGCTCTCCCATGGCTTCCATGGCTCTCCTTCCTTCTTCCTCAAGCTCTAGCTCCATTTGAGCTCCAAATGTAAAACAAAACACATATTTGAACTCCCCTCATCCTCCTCTACATTTCTATCTTTACAAAATTTGAAAAGGATGAGTTTCATCTCCATGGGTTTTCCCCATTTGAATAGAAAAACACACCATTGTGAAGCTTGGAGTCTCCTCTTTCCAACAAGGAAAATCTCCATGAAAGACCTCACTTTTCTCCATCTCTTGGCATGGCCGATTTTGGTCTCCCTCTCTTACCTTGTTTTTCCTCTTGTTTTGGAGCTTTGCTTCAACCCTCCAATGGTGGTGAGAACACCTTCTTGAACCAAGGGCTAAAACCCCTCCTAAAGCACTCCAAAGGTAAACCCTAGAATTTGTATTTTAAACACTCCAATGAATTAGTGTTATTATGAGGGCTAGTAGGTTAATTATGCTTGTCTTTGTGTGCTTGGGTAATGGGAATGGAGTTTGGCAACTCCATTCCCCACAAAATCGATTTGGACAAGAAAGAGAGGAGGAGAGAAATGGAGAAGAAAAGAAGGAATCAAAAAGCTCAAGGTAAGAGCTCCTTCCTAATGTAAATTCTATTGCATTAGAGTAAGTAATGGAATGGGTAAAATATTTAAAGAACCCAAAACCTTGTACTAGTATTGAGGATTGTGAAATTTGAGTATTTAAGAGCAAGTATTTGAATTGAAGGCTTTGGAGCCAAGTGTAATGAGTATGTGTATTGGTATTGTGATTGATGGGTATTGATGTATTAAGATTGCTTAGTATGTGTGCTGGTAGAACCCTTGTGGTTTGGCTGGAATAGGAATGAATTTGATGGAAAAGTATGTGTGTGTGGAGAAGCTAGAATAGTAGGTGAACTATGGCAAAATTTTAGTAGGAATTGTGCATTAGTGGATGACTTGGTGAATGAGAGAACCAAGGTATGTATTGGGATTAGTAGAGATTTTTAGTAGCTATGGGATGGTAATTGTAGTATGAGGATAAAGCATATAAAATCTGTAGCAAGAAGTGATAAAAATGTATTGGAGAAGCTAGGAGAAATTGGTGTGCAGGATTTTGTAAGATGAGTGTTGGAACTTTGGGTGTAGGAAGTGCAATGGCTTGGAAATAAATTGGCATGGTAAGGAGAGGTATTTAGAATGCTTGGAATGGTATTGATTGAGGAAGTATTGGATGGGAGAATTGAATGGTAAAATCTGTAGCATAAGTGTAACAAAAACTGTTACATGATGTTGAAGATTGAAGTAAGGAATTGTGTAGGTTTTTATGGATTTAGTAATGGATTGGTGATGAATTAAGGTGATTTAGAGGTTTAATTGTGCTAAAACATTGGGATTACATTAGGAAGATTGGGGAGAATGGTAAAGAAATAAGTGGAAAACAAACCTGTAGGAAATGTTCTGTAACGGTCCGACCCAGAGGTTGGGGGGACGGTGGGTCGGACAGACCCAGACCCCGAATCAAAAAAAAGCTACTAGAAACGGTCCGACCCAGAGGTGTATGGGTCGGACGGAACAGTTCGGGTCGGACGGGACACTTTCAGAAGACGGGAAAACTTACTGAATGGTCCGACCCAGGGCTTGGGTCGGACGGTGGGTCGGACGGCCTAACTTATAAAAAAAAACAGTAGTACCATAGTAATCATATGTATGTATTATGTATTAGGTAAGTACATAAATAAAGGACCTTAGTAATATACCATTAATGTGACAACAATGGTAAGGAAGTAAGTATGGGAGTAGGAAAACAAGTATGAAAAGTAATTAAGTAGGTTGAGAGTATGAGAACATTAAGAATACCGGGATAACGGGGTAAGTACGGGAATAGTAATTATTTGTGTATCGTAAGAGTATAGTATTAATAATAATGATTGGAACATTATCAGTGGAACAAGTGTGAACCAAGGAACGAGGGAACACACGGTAGAGCTAACTCCGGTGAAAGGTATGATTTCCTCATGCCCCCCGTATGCTAACCGAGTTACGTTGATTTGTGTGCTGTATGCCGGCTAATCAAGACTAAAGCATGAAAACGGTTATTGCCTTTCATTATATGTCTTGCTGTATGTTGATTGAGCTAACCTTCTTGATTGATTGTGGCTTTACTTAGTGCGTAGACCGACTCATAGATGAGTCTTATTGTGTATTGACTCGTAGTGAGAGTCATGGGTGAACTAATGGAACCGTAACAACGCACTAAACTAACGAATCAACCAACGATAACGCAACCCAACGAAATTCACAAAATGTGAGGGAGTGTACGGGAGTAATACCCTCCCGATAACGGTTGGAGAAATTGAAATGAATAATCCACAAATAATAAGTAGTGGAAGTATATCAGTAACCTCTACTAGAGGAATTAATCTCGGTGCAAGACATGAACCGTTAGAGTAGTAAAGAATGATGAGGGATCTCCAAACCCTTAGCAATTAGTCGACCCATTATGAGAGGACCCGACTGATGTAAGTATTCCCGAACATGAGAGTATTCGATATTTTGGGGAAACCCTTAAATCTGAGGATACTAGACGGTGGTAATTCCCTAAGCTAACAGAGGTTATCGAGAGAGATACTTCTAGGCTAATCCATGAGGTTGTATTGTGCTCTGAGAGAAGAGTGTTGGGAATTCGTGTAGTCCGGTAGAACGGACATTTGAGTATTTGAGGAGCTAAGCGTATAGCCCTCGTATTGTAGGTCCGGTGGCGAGTCTTGTGTATGACTCCGCCCAGAGGCCAAAGTAATGAGTATTGAGTATTGCGTACGCATGAGTAAAGTAATGAGTATCGAGTAAGAAGCAAGTATGAGTATCTAATGAGTACCGAGTATTGAGTACGTATGAGTAAGTATCGAGTATTGAGTATGTAAGAGTAAGTATGGAGAATTGAGTAGTGAGTATGCACTAGTATAGTAACGAGTACAGAGTAAGGATCGTGTACGAGTAAGGTATTGAACATGGAGTGATGAGTATGTAAGAGTAAGGAGTAAGTATGAGTAGAGTAACGAATATCGAACACAGTACGAAGAGTAATGAATGTATAACAGATACGAATGGTTGACTATCGAATTGTTTTCCTTAGTAAGTATTGAACCTTGTATGGGTATGTAGGTATTGTGATTGTATTGTTGTAGCATGAGTATGTATGTATGCATGTAAAATGAACTCCATGTATATCCGACCCAAAGTAGTCGGCGTACCGCGGTTAGCACGCGGTATATGCGGATTTCATATGCAGCGTAAGCTGACCCCCTAGGGGACCATTTTTAGTGTGCAGGTACCCGAGCTGACCACCGTTCGAGAGAGTAGGACGGGGACTGCTATGTAAGCATGGGTAGTTGTATGAAAGGGATTGTACTTGTAATGTATTGGGAAATTGAAAGTCCAAGTTGTATCGGTAATGTAAGGATTGTAGTATGCTCGGTATAGTATTGTATTGGAGTTGTATCGAATTATGGATTGGTATGCAAGGGAAAGTAATGTATGGTGTAGAGCACTCGGTATGTTCAAATTCATCAGACCGATAGTATGTAGTATTGTAATCCGCCTTGTTAGTCACGTGGGTGACTAACGGCATTGTACACCCGCCGTTGAGTAAGTAATATCCGCTGCGAAGGTAAGTATTTGTACAGTAATGACGGTATTAGCGGTAGGGGTGTTACAAAAAGTGGTATCAGAGCGAACTTCGCTCTGATGGATGAAATACCGAGTTTAGGAAAATACCGAGTTAGGAATTAGAAACTTAGGGCTAAGGGTTAGGGTTAGCGTGTGAGGTACGCTAGTTAGGAACTTCCGTGTGAACCGGAACCTACAACAACCATACCCCGCCCTCCGCAACCCACGGTATTAAGTCGGGAGAAGAACGCCAGAGAGATGGAAAGACCTCTCACACTCGGGTAACACCCGAACTGGCAGTTGTAAAAACAACTTTATTAGCAAAAGAACCTGTCATACGGTAGAGTCCAAGCACTGGAAGTCCCGAAGACGGTTCCCGTTAAATGACGATGACCGCACTTAATGGCGGAGAAGTGAAGAACTGAAACACAAGGATAATGGAATTTATGGCACCATGGGGCGACATGCTTCGCAGTCGCAAGAACCATGAGTGGCCAGCAAGAAGAGAAGCACAATCGTGCAATGAAGCAAGGAAGATAGAGTAACAAGCCCGAGACAAGAAAGTCTACGGACTGTAACGTTTGATAATATCTATGACATTATACAAACCGACTAAGGAATTAGTCGAGGTTGGATTAACACCAAACCTATACGCCAATAGGCAGTAATAACCGAGCAACATAGTTCAGATAACTATGAAAGTATCCATAAACAGACACCAATAGGACCACAACGTGGTTCCTAAGGATAAGTCGAGTCTCGTTAACCGCAGTGAAGGTGTGAGACCACAGGATTGACAACAACCCTGTCAAGAACACTGAGACACGACTCAGGAGATGGATCACCAAGATCAAAAGATCAAGAGAAGATCTAATAAGACCACCAAATATGGATGAAAGTGATACCGTAACCAGTATACGATAACCGAAAAACAACCTACCCGCGCACTTGCCTAGGGCAAGTGCAGCAACTACAAGACGGTTGGGAGACTTTGAACGACCCGCAAATACTTGCTAAGTACAGCTGTGACGAATGGAGCAAAGATAGGATCACCAATCCTAAGTATCTAAATAATGAAACCTCGGAAGGCCTAACGGCCCGACCATTGTATTGAGAGTATACCGGTCAGCGAGAAGCTGAACTTGGTCAAGACCTGAATCATGGCAACGCCATAAAGAATTTCTTTCACACCGAACTGTTAATTCAAAACCCAAATTTTTCTTTCAAACCAAATCCTTCTTTTAAACCTTGGATTTTTAAAACCAAACTAACGGAAATATGGTGAGTATCATAGAATGATACAAGAGGAGTTGGCAATAGAATACTTCACCTAGGCGTGTGACGAACACTACGAGTGTACCCAAATACGGGATGTGGGACGACCGCACTCCGAAGGAGCTTACGGGCCTGACAGATAGTTGGGTAAGTGGTAACGTGCCAAGACGGTACCCCACGTATGTATACATGTAGTGTACGAGACACGGGAAGTAGTCAACTCCGTTCTACGGACCATAAGTAAATTCAAAACGGAACAGTTGGATACCCAAAATGAGCAGAGGAAACTCAGATAAGCTACAAGCTAAGGAGTCAAGAACCTACTACAGGAGGATGCTTAAGAGTTAAAGGTGCGAGAAGCACCAACAACTGAATAAGACATTGGACATGTCTTGAATATATTAAAGTAAAACATGATGGCTGGAAGGAATACCCAGTCTAAACACAGTAAGGCGAATGCCTAACATTAACACATCAGTGTTCAATGAACGGGATGAGATTCCCAGAACAACTACCACAAACACATAGGGTGATGTGGCAAGGTACCAGAAATACCATTCATCACCGGAAGGGATATTTAATCCGTTATAACATAAAGGAAAAACCAATGGTCTACCCTAAGAACGGGAGACACTATAACCCTCAACGGATAACTCAAATCCGGAACCGCAAGGTGGGATAACAAACTGAACATACTCATAAATGTCAGCCAGATGCTGCCATATAATCAGTACTACCCAGGAGCAATCCATAAAGGGTATCAAGTCAACACAGTCGAACGAAATATAGTGGTAAGAACACCACAATTGGAACGAACATACGGTTAGAACACCGAAGGGTCCCACTTGACAGGGATACCCCTAATCAATAAATGGTATCGATCAATACCAGGATACAAAAAGGGTCTCCAACAACCGAAGCGTGATGCGACGATCTTATCATGGAGCCCAGTATCACCTCCAAGCCATTCTACGGCTTACGGAGAAATAACCACTTGGAAACAACCTATGATGAGCAGAGCTCTAGGCAACATGGCTAGTAGGCCATGAAACTGTTACCACACAACCCACGGTTGCAAAACCAAGGTGAACTATATGGAAAGTGGTCAAGGATGACACCGATAAAAGAATAACAACAGATGAATGAGCATGCCCCTCATAATGTGAGACCGCAAGAGCGGTGAGCACACGGATCCCAAGAAGGGGATACCATCAGTAACTGTCGGGAAATATATCCCTTTCAGAACTACTAATCTAGTCAAGCTTGAGCATACAACTATTGTCAAGCAATGTGAAATAAGCTTCAACAGCAATTGTTGACAACCGAGGAATAACCGGTTATAAAAACAATGATGCTCAGGGAGCTCAGAAAAATAAAGGAATACCATATTTTGTATTTGCCAAATACATGGGGGAACCATCGTATAAATGATAGAGATGCATGAGCTGAAGCTAATGACAGTGGATGCCATGTAAACCAATATTGTAAATCAGTAAGAACATGGTGCGCATCAGGCGACCAATGTATGTGAATAATCACCCAATGCTATGGAATTGTTAATTCGAGGTAGTGGACAGACCGGGCAACAAGCCAGGAGTCCGCACGAAATGATGAACACACCACTGAAGGAGTAACAATAATTCCTATTGCGATCTCATAAGAGAGTTACTGCCAAGCGTTTACGCCTCTGCACTCTGTAGGACTGAGTGTTTTGGTATTGCACTTGTGTAGTCAATGATCTAGTGGGATAGCTAAGGATATGGAGAACGTAAGTAGTGGTAAATTCTTCCTTTCACCAGTAAACACGGGCGTGAGCCAGTCAAGCAAAAGCTTAGAAACAAACCGTGCGGCCTAAGGCCAAAGAGCACGAAGAGTGTGAAACACACCAACAATCACAAGATGTGAATTCCATTGGAATAAAAGCGAAAGGAGACTTAAGAAAGTCACAAGGACCGACGCATGGAAAATGCAAGGTCATACAAGTAAAGAACACTTGTAATGAACCAGAGAAACTGGTGTAGCTCAGAAGCTACTAACAACAGAGAAGCACTACAACTAAGTAGTGACTTAACCTCAACCGACAATAAGTCGGAGAAACCAAGTGAATGATCACTACAAACACAACAGTATGTATATACATTGCCAGAGAGCTGGTTATGAATCTACAACTCACCGAGTTTGAGCACGGTAAGAGAACACCACACTTGGTCAATAAACCTTATACCCACAATAAGAAGGGTAAAAGGTGTTGTATAGCACATCTAAGATAACAAGAAGGGCGAATAACCCAAGTTATCAGGGTCGCGCAGCAGAAGCTAGTGGGCCAGAATTCTAAGTGAAGTACACCTAGTGAATAAAAGGTTAATCTTAATGCCTTAAAGCCATTCAGGCTAGAACCGAGCCCGGTTAAGTTAAATAAACTCCGATGGAAATTCTTGATGCAGGGACTAACCGATAGTACGGTTAAGACCCGTTAATCAAGGAACATTGTCTAATAGACCGCATGGAAACTGAACCACTCCATGACGGCTGAATGCCTTCGACCAATGTCCAATGTTGACACATGGTAGATTACGTGGGCGTAATCCCTTTTAAGGGGGGTAGAGCGAAAACCGTGAAATGTACGTTTTACGTGATAGGTGCGTAAACTACAATGCGCATAGCGCAAGAGAATTCGTTTTGATGGTTGATACTTATGTTACATAAACATTTGTATTCACTCATCGTGCAATTGTAGTTATTTGAGAAGTAAGTATAGGAAAAGGAGTAGAGAAACTCCAGGGGAATGAGAACCCCGATTGGTAATAGTATGAGGAATGAGTATGTATGAGAACTTGAGGAGTATAAATCGGTATGGAACCGATGTATGTATTGAATATAAATCGGTGTACAACCGATGTAATTTATGAGTATAAATTTGGTATAGCAAAGTAATGGGATATTACACCCATGAATTTCTTGAGTATAGTAGTTGGAGATGATGTAGTAGTAGTTGATGAGATGATTAGTAAGTAAGTAAGTGAATCATATAAATTGGGAAATGTATGTGTATGATTATGAGTAGCAAGATTAAAAAGATAGAAAATGAAATGATGTTTGACAATCTGTCTGTTTGTATTGAGGTGGGAAGTGGAACTTGATTTGCTAGCGATCAAGGGAAGCCGAACACAAATTGGGGTGGAAGGATAATTCAACACCAATGCTGATCACATTGGGGTTGAAGGACTCTGGAAGCTTCCCTAAGTGGCCACAATAATAACACTAGTAATAGGAATGATCATCATAAATTGAAATTGGGAGATGTATGCAAGGTTTTCAAAATGAATTTCCAAAACTAATTTGGTACAACGTTTTCTTCAAACTCGAGAATGAGGATCGGTTTTAAAACCGCTCCCACGGACGCTAGTGGATCTTCCATGCCTAGGCACGGGTATCCGGTCGAAACCATAGGAGGTGAAGCTAGTTTTGAGTCTGTGGAAGTGTAGAGTAGTTTGAAACCACTACACCGGTGTACGGTAACAGTGTGTGTTTTGTATTTTTCCAAGGGCACTGGGGCAGTGTAGTCCCGAGTAAGTATGAGTAAGTATGAGTAAAGTATGAGTAAGTAAGTATGAGTAAGTGCCTGAGGATCTCTATATGTGCAAATGAATTTGATCAGAACCAAAGGACCGTAGAGCCAGAAAGCGTAAGTGCTCAAGTCATGACGGCCGTGAACCAGAAAGCGTAAGTGTTCAAACGTGACCGGTACCTGAGGGATCACTCGCCATTGGGGGAGGATTGTACCTAATTGTCTGCGGATGGACCCCCTTGGAGAGAAGTAAAACGGATATTTTTGATTGCTATGCATGCAGTGACATGCTGTTTGGATGCGTAGTATGCATCATGTCAGACATTTGGAGTTTGACAAGTCATATGTAGAGGTCATAACCTTAGCATAGAGTATTGGTACGAGTAACAGTATTAGATTCACCAACTTTGAGGGCAAAGTTCTTTAAGGGGGGTAGATTGAAATACCCCGAAGTTAAATATGGTGATTATATTATTCTAATATAGTATTTAAGGGCCTAATAGTGCCTAAGTAATTTTGGTAAAGAAAATAAATCCAAAAGAAATGAGAAAACGCTTAGAAAGCGGAAAAGCTAAAATGAGCGTTAAATAACCATAGGAGGTACGAGACCTCGGTTATAGTATCGTAAGTATTCCTAAGGCTTATTCATGCCTAATTAGTATACGGGAATAATTCCCGAAGAAAACGGATCCAGAAATGTATTAAAACGCTAATAGAGCTTTAGCGCACGTTTTTCGAGGAAACCCGAAAACGTGATTTTAAGTGGTCAAACAACCCGTAAAAATTATAAATCATTAAATAATAATTATTAAGCATTTATGGAAGCTTAATAATCAATAAAAATAAAGAAACGAGGAAACTCCGGAAAACGGGCCCGGTTAGTGAATAGTATCAAAACCGGGCAAAATAACGAGCGTTTTCTGTAAAAACGAAAAACGCTCCAGCTAGTATTACATAGGGGGGCCGGTTTTTACTGGTATAAACAGCTCACTCTCACACACACAAGTAACAAATAAGTAAATCAAAAAGTAGAAAAAGTACAAAAGTGAAGTAGCCCTCTCTCTCACCTCTCATTCCTCACTTTTCCCCTTCTCTCTCTCCCCATTCTCTTTTCTCTCACCGTCTCCCTCCTCCCTTCTCTGATTGAGCGATTTTGAGAGCTCTCCCATGGCTTCCATGGCTCTCCTTCCTTCTTCCTCAAGCTCTAGCTCCATTTGAGCTCCAAATGTAAACAAAAACACATATTTGAACTCCCCTCATCCTCCTCTACATTTCTATCTTTTCAAAATTCGAAAAGGATGAGTTTCATCTCCATGGGTTTTCCCCATTTGAAGAGAAAAACACACCATTGTGAAGCTTGGAGTCTCCTCTTTCCAACAAGGTAAAAATCTCCATGAAAGACCTCACTTTTCTCCATCTCTTGGCATGGCCGATTTTGGTCTCCCTCTCTTACCTTGTTTTTCCTCTTGTTTTGGAGCTTTGCTTCAACCCTCCAATGGTGGTAAGAACACCTTCTTGAACCAAGGGCTAAAAACCCCTCCTAAAGCACTCCAAAGGTAAACCCTAGAATTTGTATTTTAAACACTCCAATGAATTAGTGTTATTATGAGGGCTAGTAGGTTAATTATGCTTGTCTTTGTGTGCTTGGGTAATGGGAATGGAGTTTGGCAACTCCATTCCCCACAAAATCGATTTGGACAAGAAAGAGAGGAAGAGGAGAATGGAGAAGAAAAGAAGGAATCAAAAAGCTCAAGGTAAGAGCTCCTTCCTAATGTAAATTCTATTGCATTAGAGTAATGGGAATGGGTAAAATATTTAAAGAACCCAAAACCTTGTACTAGTATTGAGGATTGTGAAATTTGAGTATTTAAGAGCAAGTATTTGAATTGAAGGCTTTGGAGCCAAGTGTAATGAGTATGTGTATTGGTATTGTGATTGATGGGTATTGATGTATTAAGATTGCTTAGTATGTGTGCTGGTAGAACCTCCTTGTGGCTGGAATAGGAATGAATTTGATGAAAAGTATGTGTGTGGAGAAGCTAGAATAGTAGGTGAACTATGGCAAATTTTAGTAGGAATTGTGCATTAGTGGATGACTTGGTGAATGGGAGAACCAAGGTATGTATTGGGATTAGTAGAGATGTTTAGTAGCTATGGGATGGTAATTGTAGTATGAGGATAAAGCATATAAAACTGTAGCAAAGTGATAAAAATGTATTGGAGAAGCTAGGAGAAATTGGTGTGCAGGATTTTGTAAGATGAGTGTTGGAACTTGGGTGTAGGAAGTGCAATGGCTTGGAAATAAATTGGCATGGTAAGGAGAGGTATTTAGAATGCTTGGAATGGTATTGATTGAGGAAGTATTGGATGAGAGAATTGAATGGTAAAATCTGTAGCATAAGTGTAACAAAAACTGTTACATGTGTTGAAGATGAAGTAAGGAAATTGTGTAAGTTGTTTGATGGATTTAGTAATGGATTTGGTGGATGAATTAAGGTGATTTAGAGGGTTTAATTAGTGCTAAAACATGTGGGATTACAGGTAGGAAGATTGGGGAAGAAATGGGTAAAGAAAGAAGTGGAAAACAAAACCTGTAGGCATGTTCTGGAACTGTCCGACCCAGAGGTTGGGTCGGACGGTGGGTCGGACAGACCCAGACCCGGAATCAAAAGCTACTGGAACGGTCCGACCCAGAGGTGTATGGGTCGGACGGAACAGTTCTGGGTCGGACGGGACACTTTCAGAAGACGGGAAAACTTACTGGAATGGTCCGACCCAGGGCTTGGGTCGGACGGTGGGTCGGACGGCCCTAACTTATAAAAAAAAACAGTAGTACCATAGTAATCATATGTATGTATGTAGGTAAGTACATAAATAAAGGACCTTAGTAATATACCATTAATGTGACAACAATGGTAAGGAAGTAAGTATGGGAGTAGGAAAACAAGTATAAAAAGTAATTAAGTAGGTTGAGAGTATGAGAACATTAAGAATACCGGGATAACGGGGTAAGTACGGAATAGTAATTATTTGTGTACCGTAAGAGTATTGTATTAATAATAATGATTGGAACATTATCAGTGGAACAAGTGTGAACCAAGGAACGAGGGAACACACGGTAGAGCTAACTCCGGTGAAAGGTATGATTTCCTCATGCCCCGTATGCTAACCGAGTTACGTTGATTTGTGTGTTGTATGCCGGCTAATCAAGACTAAAGCATGAAAATGGTTATTGCCTTTCATTATATGTCTTGCTGTATGTTGATTGAGCTAACCTTCTTGATTGATTGTGTGGCTTTACTTAGTGCGTAGACCGACTCATAGATGAGTCTTATTGTGTATTGACTCGTAGTGAGAGTCATGGGTGAACTAATGGAACCGTAACAACGCACTAAACTAACGAATCAACCAACGATAACGCAACCCAACGAAATTCACAAGAATGTGAGGGAGTGTACGGGAGTAATACCCTCCCGATAACGGTTGGAGAATTGAAATGAATAATCCACAAATAATAAGTAGTGGAAGTATATCAGTAACCTCTACTAGAGGAATTAATCTCGGTGCAAGACATGAACCGTGAGAGTAGTAAAGAATGATGAGGGATCTCCAAACCCCTTAGCAATTAGTCGACCCATTATGAGAGGACCCGACTGATGTAAGTATGTCCCGAACATGAGAGTATTCGATATGTTGGGGAAACCCTTAAATCTGAGGATACTAGACGGTGGTAATTCCCTAAGCTAACAGAGGTTATCGAGAGAGATACTTCTAGGCTAATCCATGAGGTTGTATTGTGCTCTGAGAGAAGAGTGTTGGGAATTCGTGTAGTCCGGTAGAACGGACATTTGAGTATTTGAGGAGCTAAGCGTATAGCCCTCGTATTGTAGGTCCGGTGGCGAGTCTTGTGTATGACTCCGCCCAGAGGCCAAAGTAATGAGTATTGAGTATTGCGTACGCATGAGTAAAGTAATGAGTATCGAGTAAGAAGCAAGTATGAGTATCTAATGAGTACCTAGTATTGAGTACGTATGAGTAAGTATCGAGTATTGAGTATGTAGGAGTAAGTATGGAGAATTGAGTAGTGAGTATGCACTAGTATAGTAACGAGTACAGAGTAAGGATCGTGTACGAGTAAGGTATTGAACATGGAGTGATGAGTATGTAAGAGTAAGGAGTAAGTATGAGTAGAGTAACGAATATCGAACACAGTACGAAGAGTAATGAATGTATAACAGATACGAATGGTTGACTATCGAATTGTTTTCCTTAGTAAGTATTGAACCTTGTATGTGTATGTAGGTATTGTGATTGTATTGTTGTAGCATGAGTATGTATGTATGCATGTAAAATGAACTCCATGTATATCCGACCCAAAGTAGTCGGCGTACCGCGGTTAGCACGCGGTATATGCGGATTTCATATGCAGCGTAAGCTGACCCCCTAGGGGGACCATTTTTAGTGTGCAGGTACCCGAAGCTGACCACCGTTCGAGAGAGTAGGACGGGGACTGCTATGTAAGCATGGGTAGTTGTATGAAAAGGGATTGTACTTGTAATGTATTGGGAAATTGAAAGTCCAAGTTGTATCGGTAATGTAAGGATTGTAGTATGCTCGGTATAGTATTGTATTGGAGTTGTATCGAATTATGGATTGGTATGCAAGGGAAAGTAATGTATGGTGTAGAGCACTCGGTATGTTCAAATTCATCAGACCGATAGTATGTAGTATTGTAATCCGCCTTGTTAGTCACGTGGGTGACTAACGGCATTGTACACCCGCCGTTGAGTAAGTAATATCCACTGCGAAGGTAAGTATTTGTACAGTAATGACGGTATTAGCGGTAGGGGTGTTACAAAAGCTGGAAGGAATACCCAGCCTCAAACAGCAAGGCAGATGCCTACACAGACACGTTAAGTCCGAAGAACGGGAAAGAATTCCCAGAATAGTCACCATGACTATCGGGAATATTAACCTTCACCAGGGGGACGTTTAACCCGGTCAAAAACGCAAGAAGGAAGTACCAACGGTCTACCCAAGAACGGGAGGTGTTATAACCCTAAACCGGATAGTCCGGAATACGGTACTACAATGCAGTATAGCTGACTGGACATACTCACAAATGTTAGCCATATGTAATGGCATAGTCTAACTTAATTTCTAACGCCCCTATTTAACATATTTATAGCGGAAATAAAATACTAAAGGCATACAGACCATCGGGTTCCAAACACCCGGCACCCAACCTCACCAAATACAACTTAATGATTACAACTGTCACGGTCTGAACCTCGAGAAAACTTAATAAAAGTAAGACAGCAATAAAACATATAAACTCTCAAGACCTAATCCCATCCCAACACTCGTTCTCTTCGTGGCCACCTGTAAAATAACCCGTACCTGCAAGATAAAACCAAGCAGCCCACCCCAAGAGGGGTGGGTCAGTTCCCTGGAATGGAACTGGTACGATCCTCCAAAAACAAACTTATAATACAACTCTTAAATAAATAATAGTAGGAAAACAATCACTTAAACCACATAGAGGAACAGGACATTTCACAAACTACCAAATCAAGATAACAAGATAAGCATAAAGGTTAATAACAGAAAAGCAAAGTTAGCGAAACAAAACCACCTCATGTGTTAGTGAACATCCATTGCCTTAGTTAAACCCAATTCCCGTTAGGAGTAGAAAGACTCAGATAGTCACAAAGGACTAGGAATGAAAAGATAGAACCAATAACTCCAGAGTAGAATAAAACCAATTGGGAGAGATGGCCCCCACCGCTAGATATAAATGTCCGTATGGACGAGGGATATACAGCCCCCTGCTGTCAGAATAAAAATGTCCTGGTGGATGAGGGATATACAGCCCCCTGCTGTTAAATATAAATGCCCCTTTGGGCGAGGGATATACAGCCCCCTACTGTTACCATTGAAGACGCGCGCACGTCAAAACCTCAGGAACCAGCTCATGGATGAAATGATGTCCAGAGTCAAAAGAAGAATTTACCAAAGTTGACCTTTTTCCAAATTCCCACTAGATCACTAACCACCTACAGCAATACCAAAACACTCAGTCCTACAGAGTGCAGAAGCGTAAACCCTAAGCAGTCAATGTCTAATGGAACAACCAAAAAGAAGGAACCAAAACCCAAGTGAGTTTCACATTCAAGGCTCAGTTAGTCACACAAGCTGAGTTTGTCACACAACCATTTCCTTTTAGAAATTCCTCTTAAAGTCAGTTAGCGTTTTTCGAAAACGTCTCATAAGACAATCAGCAAAAGTAATGGAGTACGAGAAATCGTACCTGGTATGTGAAGAACAATAAATAACTCGAATAAGTGATTCCCTAATAGTAACCTATAATTAAGGTGTTCCAAGTGTCGATTAGTTAAGGGACTTATAAACTAAACAACCTTCTTTCCTTACTGACTAGTAGTTCCAGGTTTACCGCTATTCTCTCACAAATTTGGGCTTGACTTGTTAACTAAATCCTTTACTAGGCCTATTTTGTTTAGTTTAGAATGATTTAGAATTTATTCCTGAGAGTGGCCCAAACTCTCTTTGAATTGTTTAAGTGGGCTTTTGGAGTTCCTAGACTTGGGCTTAGTAGGTTAACCCCAAGACCGTGTTACGTTTATGTTGTGTAATTAAACCCTTAAGTTAATAGTGACTATTCAATTACACACCGATTAAAACCTAAGGTTTAACATATATATATATATATTCTACCTATTATAACTATCATAAGGAATATTATTTCCCACATCTATTTTAATGTCTTATATTTATATATATTATATATATATATATATATATATATATTTAATACATATTTTATGTATTAAGATTTATCCATAACATTTTTAGAGAATTTAATTGTATTTAATTATGTTTAATAACTTTTAGGCATACCACAACCGATATATGGTTTATAAAATAAAGTGTTCCTTTTATTTATTTAATATATACAAGTATACCTGTATTAGAATTTAACTAAGACATCCCCAATGTAACTTATTATATTTAAACTATCTAATTACTACAACCTTTAACTGTATTTCAAGTATGTTTCATAAAGTATTTCTTTTACTATATCTTAGGATTTTAGCTCTTATAATATTTAGTTATTATAAGGGTTAATTATTAGTTCCTTGCTTTACTCTAAGTTACTACTTTTATTCCCTTTTTATATATGCGTAAATATATATATATTTTACTCCTTAGTTTAATTAAAAATATTAACTCCCATATAGTATAATAAATAAAACGTAAACAAATAATATATTCCTTGATTTACAAAAGTTTCTACTTAAATAAGTATATATACATATATGTAAATAATTTCACTTCTCTTAAAAGCTAATACCAAACATTTATAAACTTACTGTTATAAAATGTTAATTTAGTGTTCCATATTTTTCCCAGCTTAAAAAGTTTATTAACAAACCATACTTTAATTTTTGGTTACATTAAAACCATATATATAAGTTATTTTTATGAAAAACTCATAAACACAATTTTTAAAAACCATTTACCATTGCCCAAAAATTCCCAAATTTAATATACAGTAACTATAACATTTTACATATTATAAATTTTTCATTTCATAAAAATATCTTTTTAATTTAGCCAAATAATTCCAGAAACCCGTAACTTTCAAAAATCATAACTTACGTTAAAAACTCCAAAACCATATTAATTTACATCAAAATAAACTAGATTAAAAGGAATCTATGGTTAAAATTTCAAGTCAAAACACATTCGGGAAGGTATTTAATTTAACTCAACAAGTTAGGGCTATTTACTGAAATTTATAGAAACTTTAATAAACTTAATCTGAAACGTTTTAATCTCGGCCGTCCAATCTTTTAAAACGAGATCGGACGGCCCCTGAACGCTGAGTTCATCAGCGAAAGCAAAATCAAACCCGAGTACTAAATCTTCAATATCTCCTAATCTACAGAATGAAATCGAGTGATTCCTGTTTCTATGGTTTCGAAATCGAATTTCGGTTCTAATGATCTAATTTCTCTAGCTAATATGCAAGATTCAACGGGTTTCGATTTCAGTTCGAAGTTAGGGTTCATAATGGTTTCCGAAAACAAATCTCTCAAATTCACTCAACCTAAAGCGTAATTGATGCAATTGAATCGTGGTTTTGACCGATAATGTAACATAGTTTAACAAGGTTGAAGGAATTTGAAGAAAACTTACCGGAATTGCAACAACGAAGCAAATTGAATTCAGAATTCTAGAAAGTTTCGAACTTTCGAGCAGTTCATGAAGCCGACTTGGAGGATCTATAACTTGCAGTACAAATCGAGTTAGGCTATGTGTAAGGGCTTAATCTAAAGAAGAAACTTAGCTCTACACAATGATAGCAAGAACTCACCCTAAGTTGCACTACACAGAAAGAAATCGAAGCTGGAAGTTGCGAGTTTACCTTGAGTTTTCTGGAAAGAAAACTATGATTTTATGCTGTGACGAAACCGAAACTTTAGACACCTTGTTCTTCCAAATGGTTGAGAATTGGCTTAGGCCATAAACATGAAAGAATTAGAGGAATTAGAGCTCTTCACAACGAGCTAAAGAACATGAAATTTGGCTAAGAAACGAAGAAGTTATGGCTAGACGAAGTTACCTGATTCGAAGGAAAAACTGGAACTGCAGTTTCGGTTCTTGCAGGGTGGCTACTTTGATTCAATTTTCCGGTTGATTTAGAATGAGTTAGGGTTTGTGTGAGTTATGGTTGTTTAGAGGGAATGTAGGAGAAGACAACAAAGAAGACGACACTCAAAAAATTTTATAAGATGAGAAAGTTATGAAGGTCACAAGATAGGGCAAAACTGGTTTTCTGTTACCGGAAATCTAGTAGATAAAATGACTAAGTATACTGGGGCGCGATTCACGAGACGCGCGCTGACTCAGCAGACCATGCCACGTCAGCCTTTTACCAAAATTTTGGCTCTAAACTTCATTTGATCATAACTTTGGCTAGGATGATCCGTTTTTGATGTTCTTTTTATCGATCTTCATGGTTTTCCATAACCTATTTATTGTATAGGTTTCATGGCCTGGTTTGACCATTCTCAAAAAGTCAACCCTAGCAAGGCTTAAAAGGCTTTAGGGTTTCTAGAATTTTATATTGACTTTTATGTTTCAAAAATGTTCCAACACTTCCTAAATCTTTATAATATAGTTGGAGTGTTTAGAAATTTTCCCAAGATTTATTGACTTATAAATCTTATTATTAAATTCATAATACTATATAATAATATATAATAATTAGGGTTAAATAGAGAAAAAACCCTAAATAAATTTCACAATTCCATATAATAATTTAATATTTAATAAAAGAAATCCACTAAATAATTTAAATTAATTTAGGGGTATTTCATAATACAACACCGGGGCAATCCTTGAAGGGTGTCTGAGTCAATGACAGTTGAACGAAGACCTGTAATAACAACATAGGAACTAAACGAACGCTCGGTTAGAACATAGAAGAGATTTCACTTAACAGGAAATACCCTAAATCACTAGAGGCATTGATTAATCCAAGATTGCCTAAGAGGCCTCCCCTGAATGGAAGCGTAATGCGACGACCATACTGTGGAGCCCAGTAATGCCTCAGACCGTATAATGGTATACGGAGAAGCAGAAATGAATATAAACAACCTGCTAAGGGCATAGCTCAAAGCAATATGGCTCAAAAGCCATGAACCAACTACGTCATGTGGACTTAAATGGTTGCAAACCCACGTTAGATGATAAAAAGAACTGTTGAGAATGGCAAGTAGCAAGGGAAGAAATGTTATTTCCTGCAATGAACGGAGCGACAATCGAATAGCTCGATTTGAATTCAATATAATTAGTAGCTTGAAGTAATGACTACCTCAGTGTCACTGTCACTAGAACATCGTCCTCATATACAGTTGACAAGGCTCTTAGTTGCCCTTCATGCTCTCTGTAGTAATAGTAGCACAGAGGCATAAGTGAGATTGTAAAGAGCTCGCACTTAGACTCAGATTGCAAAGAGAGCTCTAACTATTGTATTGATAAAAGCGTACCCCATTACATAACTTATGGTTCCTATTTATAGGTTCTTCTACAGTGTATAACCGTTTCTGTGGGCCTACATCATTCTAGAATATTCTCAGTCATACAAGGCTTTTTATGTAACTTTATCCTTCTTTTCGAATAATTACTCCCAATCCCTCGGGGGGGGGGGGGGGTTTGCTTTGCTTCGGAGGCGAGTGACTCTTAGTTCTTCGGAGAGGATCTTTGCTTTGCGTTGGAGGCGATTACTCTTCCGCAGTCTGTCCGTGGTATAGCTTTCTTGTCGCAAGGGTCCGTTCGTTGGAGTCGGAAGAGGGTTTGGTCGGAGAGAGTTCCATCTGTTGTCTCCGCAGGCAGCATGTACTCTTCGCTCAGCCATTCGGTTACTCCGTGTGGTGGAACTCCACTTCATCAGTCCCACAAGATCTTTTCTTGTTCTGCAAGGAAAGATCTTTTCGTTGTTGCTCTTTTTTAAATTTTGGTGGTCCGCTCCGCTCCGTTACCCCTAGTCCCACAAGACCTTTTTCTTTTTCGAAAAAAGGAAGGGGGTCTTCGGAGTTGTGCTTTTGCTTTTGTAGATTTCCTACCGTTGGAGACTTTGCGGAGGCCTAGCAACGTGCCTTGCTGCAACTGCCGCCTCCTCATCTTCTGTAGCTACTTCCCTGACACATTTGCAGGAGTAGGCCATGATTACTTTTGGTAGAGCGCGCCCAATTTCCGCCTATTTAAACTCATTCTCTCCCCTCTACCCTTTTTCCTATTCTTTCAATCTTTCGAACTTCTCTGCTTCTATCCTCTCAAACTTTTGAACTTCCCTGTCTTGTTCCTTGCTTCGTGTCTTTATTCTCTTGCGTTTTCCCTACACAGCAACCGTCCTCCTTCTTCTTCCCTGCTCTTTAACCCCCCGATTCTTGTTTTTGCGCTCCTTTTCCCTTCGCACTTTTTCCTCTACTTGATCGTCCATACTTCGTCAACCTCCTTTGCTTGTAATGGCTCTGTCAAACCCAAGCTCTTCTGTTCCAGCACCGGCGGGGTCGACACTTTTCACCGACGGGGAAAAGTGCGTTGTCGAAGATCCTGCCGTTCCTTCTGAAGATATCTGCGGGGAATACTGATAAGTGCGGAATTTATCTATATTTCTATGCTTAATGTGATTAATATTTTATTGGTTTATATGATAAATTCCTTACTTATATGTTATTTTATGTTATATGCGAAGAACTCCCCTTACTTGTGGTTTTATGCTAAAACAGGTTAAAAACACTGAAGAAAATGTCTAAAAACATATGTCAAAAGTTTCACAACCAAACTGGACCGCGACCAATACTGACACGGGACTGAGCATATGTTGACGGATGTTTGCTCCATGCATATGGGCTGCGCGTTAATTCTTTTCATGGGCCATGCACGTGAGATTTCATTTCAGGCCGATATTTGATAGAAGATTAGTTTTGGACGTGCACACTTAGCCAACGTGTATTACATATATATTTGATATCTTCAAATCCGGCAAAACAAAATGGAAACGACAGCCCATACACATGAATGACGAACTTATTAAACAACATGGGCCATGCACCAATTGTACCAAGCACGTGAGAGACTTGGAAAAATAACAGCACATTCATCTTTGAACTACAACAGCCCACGTGGGCATAATACAGAGGCGCAGACATTTTATGAAGGGAGGCGCAGACATTAATACCGGGCCGACATAACTGAAGACATGCGCAGACACGCTGGCATGTACATGATGGGCCATACCGACATGTACCTGATGTTGGGCTGCGACAAGAAAAAGAAATGAGTGCAGACACATGAGCTAGAGTTGCAGCTAATTGGAGAAGCACTTACGTACACGTCTCTGGGCCGAAAAGAAATCAGAGGCGCAGACTTGAACAGAGCATGAATCCACCATGGCAATGGACGAGTCAGACGGGCGACGAAGGAAATAAAAAGCAGCTTCTTGACATTACAAAAGAGGTAGCGGCGTCGGGAATTAAAAAGAAATAAAGCTGCAGACATGTGGGCTTCCTTTCTTCAGAGGCGCAGACATTGATCGACAGAACTGAGAATAATTGGGTCTTGATGGGGGCTGACATGAAAACGTGGAGAGCTCATAGTGGAGCAATTATTATTATACTAATTGGACCCATCTTGATTCTGAGGGAATAACCGACTTTAAGACATGATGGGCTGACTATATTGCCAGAGAGGCGCGCATTCGATCAGAGAGGCAGGGCATCGCATGGAACATGCACGCATATTGAATATGGGCGACATGGACAGAGGCGCAGCGAATAAAAGCCAGCCTTATCCACGTAAACAGCAGCATGCAAACAAATGAGAAGAGGGAGTCCGGTAGGTACATATCTGATGGGCAATCGAGTATATAATCAGAGGTTGCGGACAGTTCGAGAGACAGGAGAGAACACATCACACGAGAAGAAATTCTCAAACCCAAGACAGAGCAGTTCGAGAGAGGAGGAGAATTGTCAACCTAGCCGCAGAGAGTTCGAGACAGAGAACACCAAGTCAGACAGAGGGAAACTAGACAGCAACACAGACATACCGGAGCAGAAGACAGAGACTGGACTCATCATCGTTCTCCAATTAGATCACGTTTTCTAATCTCTTTACTATTGTTATTATTTCTTTGTCTCCGATGTCTGAATAACTGTTAAATTTCGGTTTGCTATGTAATCCAAATTCTGAGGTTCCATTATCTTTGTGATTTACCATTTAACAGATTAAAGTGTTGTTCCTTATTTATTGTTATAAATCTTGTGATTTGGCCAATTACTGGATTTTATCTGTTTATCTGCTTATAAGTGAGAACTGCGGTAGATAATAGACAACAGGAACAGCACCGGTTAATTTAGAGATGGTAATTCCTCTAGGATATTAACTGATCATTAAACTGGATTATTCTTAAAGCTGTTAGCATTTAGTAAATTTGTAACGAGAGTTAAAATTTATTAACTGTTAATTAGATTCCACCGAGCGGGAGACCGAACGTGGAATAATTCTGATCTAGGATTTTAATCTAGATGTTGGTAAGCACACTGAGAAAGGAACCGAAGAAATTGGAGGATTAGTAAACCGGAATTTTTCCATTCTCATTAATTCAGAAACATAATTTTTCTGCTCACTGTTGCTCTTGTATTCATTACCCTTATTCTTATTTATATTTTGCTTCAGTACTTAGTAATTCAATAAACAAAACCCCCCTGTTACTTGAGTTATTTTCTTAGTTTGTTCTTAAATATCAATTAAACTAAAACGCTGCCTCCCTTGGATTCGATAACCTGGAGGGATTCTTCTAGGAAAACTTGCTACGATCGATCGGTATACTTGCCGTTAGGTTTTTACCCAACAAATACCCTCGCCAGGGCACCGGCTCCAGCCTCTCCGTGACAGATTTGAAGAAGCTCATGAAAGGCATACAAGTTCCACTGGGGTTGAAGATTCGTGTGCCGGCGCCGACGGCGCACCCTTTCAACTACTTTGGGGATGGTTTCGTGGTGTATCGGGAGCACCTTCACCGCGGCCTGCGTTTCCCCCCGCACCCCTTTGTTCTTGGCTTTCTCTCCCGCCGGCGTTGCACTCTTGCCCATCTGAACCCCAATGCTCTGGGTTGTTTGCACGCCTTCCTCTCTGTTTGCGCGGAGAGCGATATTACTCCCGATGCGCGGGAGTTTGTTAACTTCTTCACCACCAGGGTGAATACTACTACTACGGAGGAGGACATCTCCGTCTTGGCTGTTTCCGGGTACTCCTTTTTTAAACGCGTGAGCCTGGAGAGCGGCTGGTCCTCCAATTGGTTTGTTTTCTACCCTCCGAGGGGTACTTTTATCGGAGTCTCCCATATCGGAGACATAGCTAAGGGGCAGCTTGCCTCTCCGCTACCTTCTTCCGCAAACCCGTCTCCGGTTGGAGACATACTCAAGAAGTTGAGTTCTTCGGCACTCCACCCCATCACCTTCTTTCTTTCCGAAGAGAGATTGAACAAAACTCGGGCGAAGATCGATCGTACGTATTCTCCTTGTGTTCTTTTTCTTTATTAGTTTCCGGTTTGTTTTCTTACTTCTTTTCATCACAGCTTTTGCTCAAACGGGCGGGAAATTTCTCTCCGCTACAACTGGGAGCTTGTTGACTATAGAGCTCCCGAAGAGAAGAAAGGAGCCCCACCTGCTCCTTCCGGTGGAAAAACCAGGAGTCCCACTGGTAGCAAGACTGCTGGCACTAAGAGGAAAGCCCCCGAGGGGCCCAAAAAAGTTGATCAGCAAAAAATTAAATTAGTGCGAAAGGAAAAGCATGTTACCGAAACGGGTTCAACCGACCCCCCTGCTACTGTTCCTCCGGAAACAGGTACTTCCGTATCTACTCCTTCCTGTAGTCCGGGCAGAGTTAAGAAAGATGTGGATTTAACTCCCATATCGTCCCTCTTCCCTGACCTGCATGGCTTTTTTTGCGTAGACGAAGCTTTAACTCAAAATACCGATTCCATTTTTTCCACCGGTATACCTTTCCACAGCCTCTTTTTGTCCTTCCCTTTGCTTTTACTTCTTGTTTTCCGTTTGATTACTTATGACTTTGTCTTCTGCAGCCCCTGCTCCGCCCTCCGCAGATCCTGAGCCCGAAAGGGAGCGCCGACCCGTGCGCGGTGTTACAATAAGAGAAGGTGGAGCCCCAAAGGGAAAAAAGACTCGCGAAGCTCCGCCCGGTAAAGGCAAGGGTATTGCCGAGGTTGGTGCGGAGGAAAGGTCTTCCTCGGATTCATCCGACGGTCCTTCTCTGGAGGCTCCTCCGTCCGGAGCTAGGAGCAAGCATGCGGAGGACAGATCTTCTCCTCCACCGCGGGCCGATCCGTCGGTCTGCGGTCCTTCTCCGAAATTGGACTGGGGCTATCACCGAGGAAATCCGGTTCCTCGCATTCCATTCGTCCGTGGAATGAGGTACAAGGCCTTTTGGTCTACTGCTGCGAAGGCAGCTAACAATGAAAATGGCATTTTCGCCCCAGGCTCCCGTCCGACTCCCTTAAAACAAAGACTTCGGGTTGGGGAGGGTAGTTCTGACGCCATTGTCCGCCACTCTCTTCCGGAGAACGTGGCTTTTGATCGCCTTTGGAGCGCTTTAACTCAGGTTTGTTTCCTTCGCATATCCCTTGTAAAACCTTTAGTTTTATTCTGATACTCTTGTTTTTTAGGCCATGGCGATGGCCCAATGCGTTGAGACTCAGTCCCAATATTCCTCTCAAGCTCTCCGCTATCATGGAGCCCGTGCGGAGAGGTACAGGAAGGCTTTTGAAGAAGAAAAAACCCGGGCTCAAGAAACTCTTGCAAGCGGAGGCCCAATTTGAGGCCGAAAAAGCCGCCCTTCGAGAGGAACTTCAGGAAACTGCCTCCATCGATCAGGAGGATACAGTCAACAAGCTGCAGGCTGCTTTTGATGACCAGAAGCGGGTGCTGGAAGAGGAAGCTGAAGACTTCCGGAAGGTTGTTGAAGAAATCCGGAAATCCACCGAGGATCTTCGGTCTTCTTTCGAGGCTGAGCTGGAAAAAAAGAACCAACTCCTGCAAGCAGCTGAGGTCAAACAGAGTGATCTTCAAGCCGGCCTTGAATCAGAGAGGCAGAAGCTTGCGGAGGCCGCTCTTCGAATTGAAGAGCTTGAGGCCGAGGTGGAAGCTCAGAAGAAAAAGGCTTCTGGTAACTTTCATATCTTCGAAAGCTTCTTCTTTCCTTTGTTATTTCTTTTTAACCCTCTGCATTTTATTGCAGAAAATCCAGGTCCTTCGTCGGAGGCTGCCCGAAGCTCCGACTTTTGGCTTAAAAAGGTGTCCGGCCTTAAAGCCTCACTAATCACTTCGGAGTCGGAGAGGGAACGATACCGGAGCCTTTCCCTGGCCTATGAGAACCAGGTTGCGAAGCTAAAGGGGGATCTCAAGGAGACACGATCGGAGCTTCAAGCAAAGGACCGCACTGTTTCAGGCCTTAAAGAGGCGCTCTCTTCCCAGTGTCGCAAATTTGCTGGAGAGAGCCAACGAATTGTGTCGGAGTTCTTCTCCGAGAAGCAACAATCCGTGGATGAAGCTCTTTATGAAAGCCTCGAGTTTGAAGCACTTGCTCGCGCCACCGGATATCACGAGGAGTTAGTGAGGTTTTCACGCCCTGCGGGGAATACGTGTTTTGCTCTATCCTTTATGGGATCAGTTGCTGCGCGGGCCCGGAGTGATGCCGCCCTTTCACCGGTAAGCGAGAAGGAGGACTCCGAAGGAAGCACCTCAACTCTTCAGAGGCGAACACAAGAGTCCGAAAAGCTTGCGGAAGACCCTGCAGAGCCTGCAACATAAACTTTTTCTTTTGCTTTATATTTGTTATAACTATCACCTTTTTGTTTCGGAGTACCTTCTCGTTGTAATTAACATTTTATGATTGACCAACCAGTCCTTTCGGGTATGACCGGAGCGACCGGTTCCCCGAAAGTTTGAAATTTTAATCAACGTAGAATTTTTAAGCTGCTTTTCATTTTTTGTGGAGATTGCTTTTCGGTAACTTCTTAGTTACACTTTTATGCTTTCACACTCTACCATTGTACATATGGTGAGATCGTCGGTTTAACACTCTACCGACTTTGAGTCGGTGAGATCGTCGGATTAACACTCCACTGGCAGTGAGACAGCGAGATCGTCGGATGAATTACACTACCATCGTTGATGGTAGATCGTCGGATATAAAACACTCTACCATGGCCAATGGTGAGATCGTCGGATACATTCTTTGTCCGTCTTTTCTTCCCTTTTAAAAGATTCCTTTGTTTCTCGCTGTTTCTTTTTTGGAAGATGTGTTTCGTTTTGGCTGAAAACTTTATACATTACTACCGGAGGGTAAAACGTTTTGAAAACAAGATAACTGAGATCATTAAGCAAAATGCTTTATTGCTTCCACTTGCGAGATCGTCGGACATCTGTACAAGATTATCCCTGCACTTTTACCAAACAACTATTAACCTGCAGTTGAAAGAAGATATTAAACGTAGAACTTTTTGAGGCATTCTGCGTGCCAGGAATGTGGTAAATCGCCTCCGTCCATATTTCGGAGTCTATAAGATGCCCGATCAGTCTTAGCTCGAACGATGTATGGGCCTTCCCACTGGCTGTTTTACCTCCCGAAGTACTAAATCACCTGCGGAGAAGGACCGTTCTCTCACTTTTTTATTGAAATGACGTTCAATTCTCAACTTGTCATTCTGATTTCTTAAGTCGGCGATCATTCGTTTTTCATCCAAGACGTCCAACTCATCTCGGATGCCTTCATCGTTCTCTTCTTCTTCGTACCCTTCAATCCTTTTTGATGGTATCATGATTTCTGCGGGTACCACCGCTTCCAAACCGTACGTCAATCTGTAAGGAGTTTCTCCGGTTGGCCCCTTGACGGTCGTCCTGTTTGCCCATAGGACCTGCGGTAGAACCTCCGCCCACCTTCCTCTTTTTCCTTCCAACTTTCTTCTCAAAGCTTTTACGATTTGTCCATTTGTATTCTCTACCTGCCCATTCGCTTGCGGATGAGCTACAGAGGCAAATCTCAGGTCAATCTTCCACTCTTCGCAAAAATCCCTAAAACTCTTGCAATTGAACTGCGCACCGTTGTCCGTTATGATTACCCTTGGTATTCCAAACCGACATACGACGTTCTTCCAAACAAACTCCTCTGTCTTTCGCGCAGTTATGTTTACTACTGGAAGAGCCTCCACCCACTTGGTGAAGTAGTCTACTGCCACATACAAGTATCTATACCTTCCCGGGGAAGCCTCTGGAAATGGTCCGACGATATCTAGTCCCCATTTCGCAAAAGGGATCGATGGAGAGGTGATAGATTTCATCTCCGCAGGCGGGTTTCCAACCCTCGGACCATGTAACTGGCACTGCACGCATTTTTTGACATAGTCCCCGCACATCTTCTGGATTGTCGGCCAAAAGTAGCCCATCCTTAATATCTTATGCATTATTGCTCTTCCTCCTTGGTGGTTGCCGCACACCCCATCGTGGACTTCGGTGACAAGCTCTAGTCCTTGACTTTCCGTTAAACACTTCATCGATGGTCTGCCAAAGGATCGCTTATACAGTTGGCCGTTTTCGAAAAAGAACGACGTTGCCCTTTTTTTATTGTTTTGGCCTCTCTTTCGTCCTCTGGAAGTGTTCCTTGCTGGATATACCGAACAATGGGAGTCATCCATGATTCGCTTAAATCGGTTATTTCAACTGCCATTGTCTCCGCCTCTCCTATACTCGGGAGTTTCTGTAGTTGTAGCTGTACCTCTTCTGGTATTCCTTCCGCTATACTTGCTAATTTAGCCAGTACATCGGCCTCCGAGTTTTGGTCTCTGGATATATGTCGGAGATTGCATTTTGAAAATCTTGCCCTTAGATCCTGTACCTTTATTAAGTACAGTTTCAATCTTTCCTCCTTCGTTTCGAAGATGTTCTCACTTTGCCTTGCCACAAGCAGGGAATCAGATTGTACTTCCAGCTCCGTTACCCCCAGAGCACAGGCTATTTCCAATCCTTGTACTAACGCCTCGTATTCCGCTTCGTTGTTTGTTACTTCGAATTCCAACCTTACTGCATGATTCACTTTCCTTCCATCAGGAGTCTGGATCACAACCCCAACTCCCGCACCAGTTTTACATCTAGCTCCATCCACCCACATCTTATACGGGACTTCCCTTTCTTCTTGACAGAAGAAACTTGCCTCGGTGATAAAATCGACCAGGGCTTGAGCTTTTATTGCTGTCCGAGGAACATAATGGATTTCAAATTGAGTAAGCTCCACTGTCCAAGTAATCATCCTTCCGGAGGCGTTCGGGTTATTAGTGATTTGTTTTAAGGGCCAATTAGTTCGGACGGTGATTCGGTGCGACTGGAAGTATGGCTTCAGTTTTCTGGATGCGATTACAAGAGCAAACAAAACTTTCTCGATATTGGAATATCTTGTCTCCGCAGCGGTTAGGATTTTTCCGGTAAAATAGACTGGGATTTCCTTCTTTTCCTCCTCCATGACTAAGACTGCTGCCACCGCCCACTCAGAGACCGATAAATATAAGAATAGATCCTGGCCTGGTGTCGGAACGCCAAGCTTTGGAAGTTCCTGAAGCATTTTCTTGATTTGTTCGAAGGCGTCTATACACTCTGTATCCCACTGGAATTTTTTATTTTTCCGGAGTGTATTAAAAAATGGAATGGATTTTTCCTGGAGCTTGGAGCAAAATCTACTTAAAGCAGTGAGCCTTCCATTCAGGGCTTGTACGTCCTTAATGTTTCTTGGCTGCGGAAGGTTGAGGACTGCTTGGGTTTTTTCCGGATCGACCTCAATCCTCTCTGTCCGACTATAAACCCCAAAAACTTCCCTCGGGTGACTCCGAAGACGCATTTTTCAGGGTTTAACTTGATTTTGTATTTATCCAAGGTATCGAAGGTCTCCTCAAGGTCTTTCATGTGCTGGGCTATAGAATCACTTCTTACTACTATATCATCCACATATGCCTCCACATTTCGAGACAACTGCTCCCGAAACACCTCATCAATCATTCGTTGGAAGGTTGCCCCTGCATTTTTCAATCCAAACGGCATGACCTTGTAGCAAAAAATACCAGTTGAGGTGACAAAAGATGTTTTCTCTTGGTCATTTTTGTTCATCATTATTTGGTTATATCCAGAGAACGCATCTAAAAAGCTCATCACGCCACTCTGCGCTGTTGCCGTTACAAGCTTATCTATGGAAGGCAAAGGATAGAAATCTTTCGGACAAGCTTTATTCAAGTCTGTGAAGTCTACGCACATCCTCCATTTTCCGTTTGCTTTTTTAACCAAAACTACATTCGATAGCCATTTTGGATAAAAAACTTTTCTAATAAAGCCGGCCTCCAGCAACCTTCGACCTCCGTCCGCGCAGCCTCGTCCCTTTCTCTTCCTATAATCCTCTTCCTCTGTCGGATGGCAGGAAACTTCGGATCGACGTTCAAGTTATGCTGGATAACGCTGGCGTCCACTCCGGGCATGTCCTTTGGGCTCCAGGCGAATGTCTTTCTTCTTTTTTCCAAAAATCTCATTAAGCGAATCTGCTCATCATGGTGAAAAGCATTTCCAATTTTGAAAAATTTAGAAGGATCGGAGTTCAGGGGTACCTCTCTTGGTTTTTCCGCCGGTACCACCGCCTTCTCGGAGGTTTCCCCAGACATCCGTGTCCTGGCCTCTCCTTCTTCGTACTCTCGACTGGAGCCGACCTCTTTGACTACGTCTTCCTCCGGAAAATCCTCAGTAATCCGGACTTCGCACACCCTTGCTGTTTTCTGGCTTCCGGGAATGGACACCAGCCTTCCGCTCCTTGTCAAGTATTTAAGCTTGAGATAGTAGGTGCTACAGACAGCTCCGAAAGCATTGATCCCAGGTCGTCCCAAGTAGACGTTGTATCCGGACAGATCTCGCATGATATATAGGGTTTTTTCTGTTCTCCGATCATCCTTTTGGCCCAATGTCATTGTGACATCGACACTTCCGCTAGCCTGAGCCGTGATTCCTCCAATGAATCCTCCGAACGTAGCAGTGAATGGCTTGACCTTTTCATCTGGGATTTCCAGTTTCCGGAACGCCGCTAAGGAGATCACATTTGCTCCCGCCCCGCTGTCGACAAGGATGTTTCCTACCATCCTATCATTGATTTGAGCTCGAATGACGAGGGGGTCGTTGTGGGGGTAGTAGACTCCCTCCTCGTCTTCCTCCGTGAAGTAGATAGGTGGTAGGGGTTCCCTTTTTTGGACTTTCTTCTCCGGTAGCTTCTCATGGACTTCATGTACGTGCCTTTTCTTTTCTTTTGCTGTGAACGGTCCTTTTTCTGAGAACAAACCAGTTATAACTCCAAAATCGAAAGATTTGCTATGGTCTAGCTCGGGGTGATCCTCATTCCTCGCACCACCCCCGTTATGCCCGTAACGAGATCGGTTTTGGTAGTCGTTGTTATTCTTTTGCTGCTTGGGAGCTCCCTGTCTCTGCTTTTCTTCTTTCTTCTTTTGTTCATCAATTTTGTTCAGTTCTCTTGACAATGTCACACAATTGGTCGTTCTGTGGCTGTAGTGTCCGTGGAACTCACAAAACGCCAATGTGTTCTCATTTGAGGCGGGCTTCTTCGGAGGCGGAAGATAGCCTTCCCGTACTGCGGCTGCGTATCTTCCTGGAGCGATAGAAATAACTTTTGCTCCGTACGTCGCCTTACTTCCAGTATGGGAAGGCATGACTGGATCCTTCCCGTACGGCCTGTACCTTGCTCCCCAAGGTTTCGAGGCAGATGACTCCCCATAACTCGCGCCAACAGACAGCGCTCCTCCCTGTTTCTTCTCGTTTGGTGGTTTGAAACTATTGGCCAACTCTCTCGCTTTATTTTCCGCAACCTCCGACTTTAAGAAATCGTGCAGCATTTCTGCTAACTCTCCGTGAGTTTGTGGTGCCTTGGTAGCAATTTTCCCTGCCAGCCTTGGATTCGCCAATCCATTCCCGAAAGCCTTCACCAGTATTTTCTCATCCACGTCATCTATTTCAGCGACTTGCTTATGGAAGCGCTCACTATATTCTTTCACCGTTTCTCCCTTTCTCTGCCTAATATCCATCAGTTCGATCGTATCTTTCTGGATCTTCTTACTTGCTGCAAAGTAAAGTTGGAATTCTCTGTAAGTTGCTTGAAGCTTGAGATGGATTGGGGTTTCCGAGAGGAGATCCAATTTAGAGCTCTTTTAGTAAGTGTTCCCGGAAACAAATTGCAGAGTGCCTGGGAACTGATTCCTTGAGTGTTCATCGCGAAGATGAACTTCTTGATATGTTGAGCGGGATCTCCAGTTCCGTCGTACTTCTCTATTGCCGGAGCGACAAAGAACGGTGGAAGCTTCGCCTTCCGAATATTTTCGGTGAAGGGATATAGCGACATGTCCACGAGGTCCTCCTCTGCATCTTTCGGTGGTGACTTCTCTTTCCGGCTTTCTTCACTCTTTGATCCGCTTTTTGCTTTCAGATTCTCGATTACACTCGCCATCTCGCTGATCTTCTTCTGATGCTCCAGATCTCTATCCGCCAGCTCCTGTTGGAATCGTTCATTGTTCTCAGCCATCTTCTCGTTAACCTCTTGCGCGAAACTCCTCATCAGATCGGTGAGGTCTTCCTTTGAGAACGAGCTTTCCCCGGTCGCAGCCATCTTCCCCTTCCCCTTGTTTGATCGTGGTGCCATGGTTGGACAAAAGACAAGAAATGTGACTTTTGTGGATCGGATCGTGGTTGTCTTTCGACGTTCGTTTCCCACAGACGGCGCCAAATGAGATTGTAAAGAGCTCGCACTTAGACTCAGATTGCAAAGAGAGCTCCAACTATTGTATTGATAAAAGCGTACCCCATTACATAACTTATGGTTCCTATTTATAGGTTCTTCTACAGTGTATAACCGTTTCTGTGGGCCTACATCATTCTAGAATATTCTCAGTCATACAAGGCTTTTTATGTAACTTTACCCTTCTTTTCGAATAATTACTCCCAATCCCTCGGGGGGGGGGGGGTTGTTGCTTCGGAGGCGAGTGACTCTTAGTTCTTCGGAGAGGATCTTTGCTTTGCGTCGGAGGCGATTACTCTTCCGCAGTCTGTCCGTGGTATAGCTTTCTTGTCGCAAGGGTCCGTTCGTTGGAGTCGGAAGAGGGTTTGGTCGGAGAGAGTTCCATCTGTTGTCTCCGCAGGCAGCATGTACTCTTCGCTCAGCCATTCGGTTACTCCGTGTGGTGGAACTCCACTTCAATAAGAATCTAGATGATGACAACACTGATCTACCCACACCTGGGCACTACTAGAAATCAGAGGAGTGAAGATACCCCTCGTCATCATAAGACCACCAATGCGGTTATTATTCAAACCCTTAAAAAAAAGCTTCCACCTACTATAACACCAAACTTGCGCATGTAATTTTTGCCAAGAGACAATTGAACAAGGAAGTGAGACTCTCAAACTACTATGACAGGAAAGAGGCTTTGAGAGCAACTGTTGAAAACCGAAGAATAGTCAGTTTAGAAGCAAACACAGAATGTATATAATGTGGATTGTAGAATGATAACACTCGAAGAGCATAGAGACTTGAGGGAGTGGTATACTCTATAGGTAATCAAGAAAATGACGAACCATTGTATGAAGTGGGGAAATACACGAGCGGGAACTAACATGGTAACCCTGTAAGGCTTGTAAGTGGAAGTAAGGCCCTCAACATGGGCTCTCACGTGTCAGTAATGGTATACTCTTCTACTAGAGGGTGGGACCCGTACCCTTGGAGTTTCCTTGGGATGTCCCAATGATGTGCTTTGAGAAGCAAGAATGCACGGTCAGACCCTATGTCCAATGCCAAGATTGAGAGAGCAATGAACGTAAAAAAAAACAAGCAATGTAAGTGCGCATTTTGACACATCAAATGACCAATGCTTCAATCTGCTCAAACCGGTTCTGTCCGTTGGTTCAATCCTCTTGGCCCTGTCCTTTTGTCGTTTCTCGCCTCGCGATTTCTCACCGTTCTTCTTCAGAGCAAAAGGCTCTGTTCTTCGATTCTCGCCTCCTCTTCTCGCTCTCGTTCTCCTTCCTTCTCGCTACTGTCTTGCCGCGCCAACGATGAAGACGATGCTCATGGATGATGTTGCGGTGCGGGTGTGGTTGATGAAGTTGGAATACTCGACTTGGCCGATGGAGAATGAGATGCGGTAATGACGATGGAGCATCGGTGCGGCGGCGAAGATAGATGGATCGATGCAGAGACGGTAATCGGTGGTGAAAACAAAAGTCGACGATGGTGGTCTGGTGGGCGTCGATGGAGATTGATGATGCAGTTGTGATGTGCAAGAGAGAGCTGGTGAAGGAGATCGATGATGAAATGCGATGCGGCGCAGGGGTGTAGATGATCGAAGCGAGAGTGATTGTTCGTGGTGAAAGCGACTGAAGATGGATATGCGGATGTGATCTCAGTGATGGTTTCGTGCGGTGAAGATGGCGAATGGTGATGACGGAGTGGGGCATAGCGATGGTGATGTCGATGGTTGAATGAGAATGCGGTGGTGAAATGATGATGTTGATGGGCGATGTTGAAGATGATCGTCTTCTGGGATGCAGTGGTGGAGGCGAGGTGAGATGGAGATGGATTCGTGCGTAGTGAAGAAGATGAACGGTGACAGTGATGAATGATGACGTGAGTGGCTGGTGTGGATATGCGAGAGTGAGGTGCAGTTGAGACGAGGGTGATGGCGTGGTGGTGACCCGATGAAGATGGTGATGATTTGCGATGCGGATGAGATGGTGATGGAGGCGATGGCATGATGAATGGTGATGTAGTGAGGTGGTGATGGCGGGGGCGAATCACACCCGTGGAGGATGAAGACAGTGGTGTATATATGGGGGGGTGTCGTGAGATCTCCGTCCTACTCCATCGTGGTGCGATCGATCCGAATATTAACAGTCTGTATATCGCGCAAATGCATGGGTTTAATGATATATTATCATCATCCTCGTATGCCATGGTCTGTGTCTCTAAATTGTCGGTTCATGTACATTATCATTCCTCGATTGATGACTTAGCCCATATGAGGCATGCATGCGGACTTCTTCAGAGAGGAGAAACAAAAACAATTCAGCCCAATACTCGTATCCAATTCAGCCCAATATTCGTACCCAAGCCAGCGACAACCCAATCCAACACGTGCATGTATATATGTATGTATACATATGTCATTATTTATTGTGTTGTAATCTTTATGTAAATTCAAAAGTTTCCTGCATTTTACTATAAAAAATATATAGTTCACATCAAAATATAAATAGTAGAAAAAACTATAAGATAAGTGTGAAAATAAGCAATCATTTGAATATTAAATCAAATATACTGTTAAAAGTATATTATTTCGAATTATCACCCAAATTAAATACTTCATCCTTGGTCAACTAAGGTACTTGGCAAATATATCTAAATGATGAAGGAATGGAGATAGCTAACCTACAGATGAAACCTGACTGAAAGTAAGTAGTAAAAAACATCTCCAATTGGAAAGATAACGACATTGTGGTATGCTACGGCAACCCCATACACACCGAAACATAGAAACTCCCATGTGTTCACACGAAAGGGCACTGGTGGAACGGAAGCCTTTAATGACGGTGGTTTAATCACGGCTTTAACAAAAACCGTAATTAATATGAAGGCCGGAGTTAATTAACGACGTTTATTGAATTAACCGTAAGCAATAATCGATCGGAGGTAGGCGCGCCTTTTTTAGGACGGACTTTAGATGACGGTTATCAGTGAAACCGTAATCTAAAGTCCCGTGTTGACGCGCGCTTTACGGTCAACGGACTTTAGATTACGGTTTTACTAATAACGTCAGCTAAAGTCCGTCCTAAAAAAGGCGCGCCTACCTCCGACTGATGGTCAACGACGTCGTTTTCACCTGACGCCAAATATTTCCCGTGTATTTGATTTTTTCGACGCCGCGCGTAATCTTAATTATAGTTAACGACGTCGTTTATCAGTGTATTTTAGATTAAAAATAACTTTATATTAATGTGTTACATATGTTTGATCGAATAAGACTCATGGCTTAATGGCCGTGGGTACATGAGTCAACACCATCGATCTTGAGTTCGAAACCCAGCATAGGCCAAATAATTTTCGCGCTATTTTTTTTATTTCGTTACACTTTAGATTACGGTTCTTTAGGAACCGTCATTTAAAGTGTGACTTTACATTACGGTTTTCATGTAAACCGTAATCTAAAGTCCTTTTAACTACAACATTTGCCCGTTTACTCTGCACACTGTACTACAGTAACTCTTCTTTCGCGCTATCTTCCTCACTGAAATCGCCTCCTCTCTCCCGTCACCTTGCTAACGGCCATCGCCGCCGTCGCTCCCACCACCTTTGTCACTCCCATCGCCGCCGGTCACCACCCATCTACCACTGGTCTCACCGTCGACCTCTCTATCGCGTATTGGGTATGCGATCGATTGATTGTCGTTTTTTTCTAACTTTGTTCATATACATGCATTTCGATTGCAAGTTCTAACCTCGTTTCTATCGAATCCTGAGAGTGTAATGGCAAATGTTCTAACCTTGTTCATATATTTGTGCCCAGATTCACAGTTAATTGCAACCTAGTTCGTGGGCTGATTTCTACACTACTTGCCCACTTCGGTGCTTAGTAACGGTAATTTTGCAAAGCAAACTGTAAACTGCTGTATTTATTTATTCTTAGCATTTAGTATTACAATTAATAAATAATAGTGTAGTTTAAAAATGCTACTACTTAAAACTGCCACAGGAAAAAAGTAAGTTCAAGTATATTACCGATTCCTGAAAATAGCTCATTTCAACTGCTCAATCTGCTATGCCAGATGCTCTCTGTTTGATTCACAATCTGTGACAGGAATCAACAATGCTATTGTTATAACCACCAGAAAGAATAAGATGAGTTTCGGTATTTTAATGGTTCTAGAATGACTAGTTTCAGTCCTTCAATCTGAAGTACTGCAGAGAAGGTCATAAATAAACTTCATATATAGTAGAATAAGATAAGTTTATGTATGTTACTAGTTCTAGATGGTGCGTGCAAATTTGACTTTGATAAAACTGATTTGGAGACGTTAGAAATATAGGGGAGATGCTGTCGATTTTTTCCGCGGTTTAGCTAGCATTTAACCTTGATTTTTTGATGAATTCTAATGTTGTCGTTTTTCATTTATGCATCAGGACTACGACTTTATTTTGGATTCCGACCTCAACCGTCTTAGCATCGGCTAATCGTCTACCAGAGGTAAGATTTACATATATAATATAATATTTGACAAACTACCAAACATAGTTATCCGCCCAAGATATACCTAATAGAGGTATATCTTCGGCAGTCCCTGTCGGGACTGTCCATGATTGTTAAATCTCACACCTAGGGTGTGAATGTGTTTTAATTGTACTTTATTGATTATTTCAGCAGTATCTCTTTATTGTTCTTCGAATGCATATATTATTGATTAATATCATAATATCGTGCATTTGAAGAACTGTAGGGAGATGCTGCCGAAATTTTCAATAAATTACATATTAAAAACACGTTCACCGGTGGGATTTAATACTCATGGATGGATTTAGGTTGATAAGATACAAAAGTGTAAAGACTCTGCCACGGGTGACGGTATGAAATGGCTGCCTTCATATAATAGCTAGAAGGAGATGGAACGTTCGTGGATTTACAGCGGAAATTTGGACGACAAGTTTTAGAAGGAGTTGATAAGTTATGCACGGTGTTGGCGAACAATCTGAAACCTACAGACAAGGGATACATATTTTGTCCGTGTATCGACTGCCAAAACAATCTGAGATATCGCGGCTGTTGAAACAATTAAGGAACATCTGATCCGCCGCGGTTTTACAAAAGATTTCCAAGACATAATCCGATGGCATGGTCAGAGTGCGTTCGATGTTATTAAGCCTGACGAAGGGGATAATGGTCAGGCAAACACAGAAACAGAACTTGGAGATGATACAGTTGCTGGTGATCCAGAAGACGTTACAGCGAACGTTGTGCCAGATTTCTGGGATGATGACATTGAGACTATGCTTGAAGATGTGGAACGACATTACTCTAACACGCCAGACAAGCATGAAAATTTGTTGGATTCATCCAAAACACCGTTGTACCCCGGGTGTGACCCTACAAAGTTAAGCAAGTTGAGTGTCGTCCTCAAGCTATTCAACTTGAAAGCGAAACATGGCTGGAGCGACGTAAGTTTCACTGACCTCCTGGAACTATTGAAATACGTTCTTCCGGTGGACAACGTTTTACCAACGACTACGTACTCAGCCAAAAAAATGATGTGCCCAATGGGTATGGGGTACCAGAAAATTCATGCTTGTCCAAATGGTTGCATGCTGTTTTGGAAATCGGATGAATTTGCTGAAAGCTGTTCAGCATGTGGAGCGTCACGGTATAAGAAACAACAAACTCACATCAGCGGTAGTAAGAAAGGTTCACCAGCTAAGGTATTGTGGTACCTGCCCATCATTCCAAGGTTCAGACGTTTGTTCTCCATTGAGAAAGACGCAGAGAATCTTCGGTGGCATTCAGTTCACAGGAAAAAGGATGGCAGATTGAGACATCCCGCTGATGATGCACCACAGTGGAGAAACATAGACGTAAAATTTCCTGAGTTTGGTAACGAACCGAGAAACCTAAGGCTAGGCTTGTGCACGGATGGGATGAACCCTTACGGTACTTTGAGTAGCATACACAGTACCTGGCCTGTGCTTTTGGTTATTTACAATCTACCGCCGTGGTTATGCATGAAACCAAGACACATCTTGTTGTCTTTGTTAATATCTGGTCCAAAGCAACCGGGCAACAAAATTGACGTATTCCTACAACCTTTGATAGAGGATCTACAACTCTTGTGGAATGAAGGGGCTACGGTTACGACTCATTCAGTAAAGAGGACTTCAATTTGCGTGCTATGTTGTACTGCACAATCAATGATTTCCCCGCCTATGGTAATCTTTCAGGCTATTCAATCAAGGGGGCGTTGGCGTGTCCGATTTGTGGTGAAAACACTTGTAGCATTCGCTTGAAACATAGTGGGAAAACCGTGTATATGGGCCACCGAAAAAATGCTTCCAAAAGGACATAAGTATCGAAAGATGGCGAAAGAGTTCGATGGGAAAACTGATCACAGCATGGCGCGCCTGCCTTTGACAGGTACAGAGATTTACAAAAAGTTGGATAATATTGTGAACAACTTCGGGCCGCCAACCAAAAGTGGTGAAAAAGTGTCTGGAAAAAGAAATCAATATTTTGGGAACTACAGTACTGGCAGCATCTGGAGGTTAGACATTGTATCGATGGGATGCATGTCGAGAAGAACGTGGGTGAAAGTATCACTAGCACCCTTTTGAACATAAAAGGAAAGACAAAGGATCATTTGAAAGGAAGAAAGAAAGATTAATTGAGTTGGGCATACGCACAGAGCTTGGCCCGCAAGAACGTGGAAAACGCACATTCTTGCCTCCTGCCTGTCACACTCTGTCTAAAGAAGAGAAACATAGTCTATGCAGTACCCTTTACAACATCAAGGTGCCATCAGGTTACTCCTCAAACATAAGAAACCTAGTGTCCATGACAGATTTCAAATTAGTAGGAATGAAATCTCACGATTATCATGTCCTACTTCAAGAATTTTTGCCAATTGCACTACGTGGGATCTTGCCGGATGCTGTCAGACACACAATCACAAACGTCAGTGTCTTCCTCAAATCCATTTCGTCTAAGGTTCTTGATGTGGACACTCTGTCTAAATTACAAAAGGATCTTATTGTGACAATGTGCCAGCTGGAGATGTATTTTCCTCCATCGTTCTTCGACATAATGATACATCTCCTCGTGCATCTTGTAAGAGAGATTCTGATGTGTGGTCCTTTGTACCTTCGCTACATGTATCCGTTCGAAAGGTACATGGGTGTCCTGAAGAAGAAAAATGAAGAACCGTCGTCACCCAGAGGGTAGTATTATAGAGGGCACTATCACAGAGGAAGTTGTAGACTTCTGCACCAATTACCTAGAAGGTGTCGATACCATTGGACTTCCACGTTCTAGACACGAGGGCAGATTGAAGGGTGTTGGCACGGTTGGAAGGAAACTGAAAAGAATTGACATAGACACTCTAACAAAGCTCATTTAGTTGTGCTAAGTCATCTTGAAGATGTTGAACCATACTTTGATGAACACTTGTGTGTTTTAAGAGCACAATATCCAAACATGAGTGACGTCAGACTACAAAATGAGCAGAATAGGACATTTGTCCGATGGTTCAAAGAGAGAGTGTTGTCCGATCAGTCCACGAATGTGCCTGAACTGATTAAAGTAGTTGCATTTGGACCAAATCTGGATGTAATTTCTTATGAGGGGTACGATGTCAACGGATTCACCTTTTTCACAGAACGTCAGGATCAGAAGTCAACGAATCAAAACAGTGGTGTAGAGCTTGAAGCTTATCAAAACTTATATGACGTCGGTGTCGTGGGTCATAGTCCTGTCTCAGTACAACAATCATATTTCGGTGTTATACAAGACATCTGGGTATTGGACTACAACAGCTACGAAATGTGTGTTTCCGCTGTAACTGGGTTAACAACATTCATGGCTACAGTGAGGAGGAGCATGGTATGAAACTGGTTGATCTGTCTAGAGCTACTCCCACGGTTGAGCCATTCGTTGTTGGGACGAAGGTTAAGCAGATATTTTATGTAACTGATCCTGTAATCCTAGATGGTCTGTTGTGCTTAAAGGGAGAAGAGGAATAGTTGGTGGTGGTGTGGATGGTGTGGTTGATGAGGATGAGTATGATGCAGAAGATGAACCTCCAACTGTTCCTATTTCATTGGAAGAGGCTGAGGTCACAGGTCATCGTGAGTATATACGATCAGACCATAACGAGGGAATGTGGGTTGAGAGATAATGGTGTATGTAAGTTATTACTATAAAAATTTATATGAAATTACCACTCTTTTATTTATTGCTTGTTTATGACCATTATGAAATGCTTAATTTAATTCAAATTGTATTTCAATCCTTGCAGGCATGGCTGATCAGGACATGGCTGATGCAGAGTTCGATTTATTTTGTCGTGAGGATGAGGAAAATGAGCAGCGAATGGTACCGGTCCCATCTACATCTGCCGCTGCTGCTGTTGCCCCATCCACATCTGCCGCTGCTACTGTTGTCCCATCCACATCTGCCGCTGATGCTGTTGGCCCTTCCATGAGTGCACCTTCTACGAGTGCTACTCAGAGACCCAGAGGTAGAGGTCCGACCCGTGGGTTGAAACTGCAGAAAGAGGATCAGATTAGTCTTCTGTGGGACCAGTATGGGAGGTATGGTGGGGGGCAGCAGGTCAGAGTTCGGTAGTATGCTAGGGACTCTGGCCAGATCACATTGCTGCATCAACCACACATGGAAACAAGTCCCGCAAGAAGTAAAGGAGACCATCTGGAAGAAGGTGCAAGAACGGTACAAGATCCCAGAAGAAGTGAAGAAGACCGTTCTTTCTTTGGTGTCCGGCAAAGCTAAATCATTCCGCCACTATGGTTGGTTGAGCATTGGATCAACAGGGTGCCCCCACGTGAGCCTCCGCCGTATGTTGTGTACAACGGCATGATCACTGAAGAGGAGTGGAAGGAGTTCGTTGAGCGGCACGCCACCCCCGAGTTCAGGGTATGTTTGTGTGTACTCTTTTCTTAATTAATGCTCATAATGCTTTATCCCTGATTTTCTAATTAATTTCCTGTTGTACTTTCTTAACAGCAAGTACAAGAACAAGCACGGCAAAACAAACGTGAAGCTAATCTCTACCCCCACACCATGGGACGAAGGGGATATGTGGGCAGCCTCGAGGGATGGAAAGAAGCTGGTTTGCTGACACGGAGGAACGAGGATGGAAGTGAATGCCCGATCGAGGATGTCTCTGAGGCGAGGAGGGTGCAGATGTACATACTGGGACGCCAGAAAACGACCAGCGAAGGTCAGAGGATATTTCCTAATGCTGCGATGGAACAACTGGCTAACCAAATTGTAAGTATTTGAAAGTAGCTGTTAAATAATTACTTATATACTCAAGTGTTTGTTGATCTTAAATTTAGTGTTAACTTCTTTGAAAATTGGACAGTACGAAGCGGCACAGAGAGGAGAAGTAGACTTACACGCTCCTCCTTCTCAAGACGACGCGCTCAATCAAATGCTTGGGAAGAAGGATCACCCGGGGCGGTGTTAGAGGATTTAGGGGAGAAGTACGTCAGAAGAACGTATTCCCGCCATCTGCTAGGAAGGGTCAGATGAGTGCTGCTGAAGTCGAGGCGATGGTAGAGCGTAAGTTCGCTGCTGAGCGCCAAGCTAATGACGAGAAACAGGCTGCTGAGCGCCGGGCTATCGAGGAGAGGCTGCAGGAAGCGTTGAATGCGATTGCACATGCGACTACTCAGCAGCAGCAGCTAGATCCTCCTCGACTGTCTTCCTCGTCTAGTTGTGCTCCGGCCGCTGACCCGTACCCGTTTGCCAACATCCAGGTTAACTTTGTTTAACTATTTTTCTCCTAAAATAAAGTTATTTAAATAGTATTAGATTGGACTCACTTATTTATTTCACGTATTATCTCTGTTTATTAAAGGAGCAAAAAAAATGTCGTCTCCAAATACCATTAGACGGGCACCCTGTAGATGCGGCCTACGGGACGGTGTTGCCATCAGGTCCACTCACGCTCATCAGTTTCGTACGTCTACCCCCATTCTACGCGCGTGTGACCTTGGACCTGATAGTTGATGGATTTGAGCATGCATACCTTCCGATGGCGTTTGACAACAAATGCACGCTGATCGAAGCGAAGGGAGACATATTGCCCTGGCCAGCATGTTATATTGTTGTCACCGATGAGGTAAGACTGTTTGACAACCATTTAGTATCTAATAAAATGCATTATTTAGCATTAAGTGTCTAATCTAATCTATTATAGATCCCTGAGCTTCCTCGCCGCGTAACCCGGCCCAGACTAGAAGAGACCAGCGCGCCGGCGAATCCTGAGATCCCTGAGCTTCCTCGCCGCGTATCCCGGCCCAGAGAAGAAGAGATCTGCGCGCCGGCGAATCCTGTCAGAAGTACAAGGGTATGTTCTAGATAATGTTTAATGTTACTATAATAATCAATTAGTAATTATCTTTACATTGATGCTTTACTGTTTGTGTGTGAAGGGTAAGAATCCAGTGAGTCGGGGTGCGAAAGGTCAGAATCCAGCGCCCGTCCGGGGTCGCACCAGGACTTCTGAGGCGCCTAAAAATAAGCTCACACTGCCACAAAAACTTGTTAATGTTTTGGGGGCCAAGCAGATGAATCTCTACGACAAGATCATGTTGAAGTCATCTCAAACTAACAACTTCATGATGACGCTTCCAAAGTCGATGTTTCACTACGAAGAAAGATATGATGACGGCAATCAACTTTGAGGACATCAGAGAGATGATGTGTGGAGATTATCTGAACATTAACATTATTCAAGCTTATCTAAAGTAAGTGTTCTTTCCTCATACTGTAAAAACATATAGAATAAGTATCTATGAAGTTGCATTGGCTAACTTTTTATAGTACATGTGATATAATAGATGTCTGCTTGAGAGATGTGCTGAGAAGGACATGACCTCCATTACTGCGGTGTGCCCGGAGCGTTTATCGTACGACTCAGTCACTAGGGACCCGGGGAGGTTTTGTGAATACATGATTCATTGCTTCAATGTTGTTGATCAACAGAATAAATTATTCATTCTAATGTTATCACCAAACGTGAGTTCTAATATAAAATTACATACTAATTAGCTAACTTTTTACCTTCATTTCTCATTTCATTTTGTATTTGACATTGTAGCCACCACTGGGCTTTGTTTATATTCTGCGCTGCCACCGCTACTCTGCTCGTTCTAGATCCACTAGGGCAGTGGATAGAATTCAACACTGAAGACTTAATCAAAGAGTAAGTTTTTATTACTATTTAATTGTTTGTAAGTTTTTTGAACCAAAATTAATGTACTTGTTCATTTTGCTAAACGCTTTTGTTAATATATGTAACAGTTGTTACAAAAAAACCCCTCAGGGAGAGTTTGGTGATTTGACCGTCAATTACATCAAGGTTTGGTAATTCATGTATTTCATTCGTGCTGCTATTATCTTTGTACAATTGTTTTACATTTGTGAATTTTGGTGATTTAGTGCCCTACCCAAAAGGATTCTAAGAGTTGCGGGTACTACGTGATGCGGTATATGTACGAGTTCTGCGGGTACTTCCCAAGTTTTAAGAATGATATTGACAAGGTAATACGAACGATGTCTTGTATTTAATTCTTTCGGCAGATTTTTTGTGTCTTTATCTTAATCTCATTATGTGTTCCATTCCTTTTCTTGTTGCAGATTAAAGAGCATTATGCCAGATTCAAGACTTATGCTCCTGCCGACTTGTTGCATGTCAGAGAGAGCATGGCAGCCATGTTTATGAGAATGGAGTGGTAGACTAGCTAGCTCTGATGCTGTAACAATATTTTTTGTTAGTTGCTGCTCTGATTCTGTTAGTGCTGCTGCAACAGATTATATTGTGTAACAAATTATATTTTTTGTTAGTTGCTCTGATTCTGTTTGTAATGAATTATGCTAGTTGCTGCTGTAACAGATTCTAGCTGTTGTATTGAATGTTTCTGTTGCAATTGTGCGCAGAAATGAATTTGCAATTGTTATCTCTGTTGCAATTGTGTAACAGATTGAATATGTTACAGATTTTCGATCTGGTGCTTTATTAGATGTTATCTCTGTTGCAATTGTGTAACAGATTGAATATGTTACAGATTTTTGATCTAGTGCTTTATTAGATGTTATCTTTGTTGCAATTGTGCGCAGAGAATGAATTTGTGTTGTTGGTATTTGATTCAGGTGGTTCAATTGTGCAGTTTCTGCCCTCTGTTGCTTATCTGTTACAATTCTGTCTCTGTTGCAATTGTGTAGATTTGTAAAAAAAAAATTAAAAAAAAATTACACTTTAGATTACGGTTCTAACAATAACCGTAATCTAAAGTCCTTTGGGCGCGCGCGCCAAAAAGACTTTAGATGACGGTTATTGCCAAAACCGTCATCTAAAGTGTCGACTTTACATTACGGTTATTTGTAAAACCGTGATCTAAAGTCCTTTGGTTCGCGCGCGCCAAAGGACTTTAGATCACGGTTTTACAAATAACCGTAATGTAAAGTCAATGACACGCGGGCCGGAAAAGGGACTTTAATTACGGTTTTAAACCGTAATTAAAGAAACGCCATCTTTATTGACGCCCGCGTAGATTACGGTCCAGAACCGTAATTATACACGGTTTGGACCGTAATTAATGGGTCGCGTTCCACCAGTGGGGATTGAGTATAAAAAGTAACATTGGAGTGTGTTTGGAGTGAGTAATGGGTGCCAACAACAATGGCCAAGGAATAAAGCAAGCTACCACCGTAGCAGAGGCCGTGAACACAATATTCATATAATGAATAAGAATATAGTGCACAACAAGCGACCACTATGAGAATTTAGTTAGACAATAACATGGAAAACAAGCCATGGCTGGACTCAGCGGGGTCAAGAAGCAGGAATTTAGTAGATAGACTAGGCGTTAAAGCCTATAGTTTGAACCATATGACAAGGATCTCACAAGAAATACATTGTTCATTCCTAATGCAATTGCACAATGAACTGAAGACGTATACCTAGTGGATCAACTCGATAAGAGGAATAATAGCTTGGGACAAGAATACCAATTACCAAACAATGAATCGTACTAAATACGAGAGACTTGCAAACGCAACTATGAACATGGCACAAGCCGGTTAAGCAAAAACTTAGAAACATCCGTGCGGCCTCGGGCCAAAGAAGCATGAAGATCGTTTGACAGACCAACAATCACAATATGTAAATTCCACTAGAATAAAGTGGAAAGAAGCTTATGAATATTATAAGGACCGTTGCATATGAAATGCAGGGTCATACATGAGAGAATACTTGTACAAGAACATAGGTGAGTGTGACTCAGAAAGAACGATCACGAACCAGTGGCAATAGAGGAAGAACTACATGTGCGTAGTAGCTCGACCTCAACCGACAACAAGTCGGAAGAATTAAGTGAGTAATCACAAAGGTATACAGCAGTGTACAAAATGAATTTCTAGAAAACTGGATAGAGAATCTATAACATAAGTGTCCGCGCACGGTAAGAGATACCACGTGCTGGTTGAAAAATCGTGTATCCCAAGATAAAAGGGATAAGAAGCAGATGTGTAACACATTTAGAATAACCAAAAGGGAGAATTAAGCTCTAAAGTTTAATATACCCAGTAAGTATGAGTGAATGGCTAATTATCAATGCCTTGAAGCCTGATAGGCTAAAACCAAATCGGTTATGAGTTAAATAAACTCCAATGGGAATTCTTGGTGCAAGGACTAAACCGTCAGTATGGTTAAGACCCATTGACTAGAATACATTGTATAATAGGCCGTATGGAAGCTAAAATGCTTCAGGATGCCCGAATTGAGTGAACCATTGTTTATTGATAACATATGGTAGATTACGTGGACGTAATCCCTTTTTAAGGGGGTAGAGAGAAAACCGCTTAGTGTATGTTTCACGTATTAAACTAATAAACTACAGTGTGCATAGCACAAATGAGAATTGATTTGATGATTGGTAATTATGTTAAATAAACATATGTATTCATTCATACATGATCGGTACTTATGTTAAATAAACATACATATTCATTCATACCGTAATTGTGGTAATGTGCACGAGAGATGCGAATACCATAGGATGAAATACCTACCTTGTAACTTCAGCGTGAGAGTATTAGTAAAAGGAGTAGAGGAACTCCGGGGAATGAGAATCCTTATAGTATATGTCTAATTGACGATAGACATGGCATTGTGATGCATGAGTCGGTATGAAACCGATGTAGAACCTAGAAGGAATTGAGTTCCCTAGGTGATTGTTTTGAGGAAATTGAGAATGATTGGTGGACGGAGCTCCACAAGTATTGTATCCCTTAGAGAAATCATTTGAAATGATTGAGAGTAATTGATGAATTGAGTCCATAAGTAGTGTATTCTTAGGTAAGTTATTTGAAAGTAAATTGAGAGCGAATGATAGCCTAAGTTCTTGGATTGGAGAATAAAGTTGAGGATGATTGATGGAAGGAATTCCATCCTTTGGAAATGTATGGTTTGTGATTATGACTAGGAAAAGTAAAAAGATAGAAAATGGAAATAATTGAATCATTTGATTGTTTGAAACTGAGGTGGGAAGTTGAACTTGATCCTGATCAGATCAAGGGAAAATGAACACAAAATGGGGTGGAAAGATAGTTCAACACTGATGCTGATCACATCAGGGTCGAATGATTCTTGAAGCTCCCCTCAAGTGGTCACAAGTAATCACGCATAAAATAGATGTAATGAGTATAAATTGGATTTGGGAGTTGATTGTGTTTCCAAAGGATTTCCAACTATTAATTCCAAAAAAAATTCTTTCAACCTGAGAATGAAGATGAAATTTGAAAACACTACACCATACGTGCGGCGGTCCGGAGTGACGGTTGGGCGGTGGTAGGTGGTGGTAGTGTGTTACTTTACATATTCCAAGGGTTGCGGGACCTAGAGAGTCCTGTGTCTAGATGACCTGAGTGCCTACGGGATCATAGTGTGTATTGCATTGCTTTGGAATAGCACTGCATTGTATGTATGTTGTATACATTTTGTTTAGCTCAATGTGAACAACCAGAGTGTTGGTTGTAGAGTATTAGTTGTAATGGTGGAATTGCTTTGTGCTTGAAGTTGAAAGGTATTGCTTGAATGGTATTGAGAGTTGTGCTTGCATTGTGATGTGCTAGCGTGGTAGGTGAATACCTTTGTTTGACAGAATGGAAATTCTGTAAGTTGTGGTGATGTGTGATTGCTGACAATTGAATTTCGATTGAACAAAGATGATAATTCACCAACTTTGGACTTTGAACAACTTTAAGGGCAAAGTTCCTTAAGGGGTGTAGATTGAAATACCCCAAACTTAAAAAAAGTGATTAATTAGGCTAATGAGGATTTTTAAACTCTTAAATATGCCTAAATGAACATGTGGGAACAATTCCCGAAGAAAATGGGTTAAAACCACAAACTAACCTTAAAAGCGCGTTTTTCGAGGAAACTGAGAAAACGTGACTTTAAGTGGGTTAAATAGACCCTTAATAATTTTAGTCAATCGAATAGTCATTATTAAACATTAATGAAGGTCTAGAACCAATAAAATTAATTAGATGAGAAAATTCCGGAAAACGAGTTCTGGTGAGTGAATAGTGCCAAAACGAGAATTATGAGGTGTTAAGTGTAAATAAGAAAAACTAACTCCCCCCCCCCCCTTTTAATATGTAAACTGGCCCTTAAATGCATATTGGGCACATTTTTCAAGCCCCACCCTTCCCCTCTCTTTATTTCTTTCCTAATACACTAAAAGACAAATAAGTAAAGTAGAAAGCACAAAAGCAAAAAGTGAAGTCTCTCTTTTATCCTTCTCATTCTCTCTTACGGTTTCCTTCTCCCCTTGCCTGACTTCTTCTTCCTCCTCAAGCTCCCTCAATGGCGATTTTCTCCTCCCTCACCAGCTCCTCCATTCTTCTCCATTTTGAAAGCCAAAACCAACTCCAAATCTCATAAAAACTACACCATTGGACTCCCCTCTCCTTGGGCAATATTTCCACCCTTTCAAAATCAGAAAAACTCGCACTTCATCTCCATGGGTGTGGCTCTTCTTGGAGCTTGAAGAAGACCTTTGTGACCTCCATCACTTCCTCATTGTTTTAAGGTAAGAACAAGCCTTAAAGGCCTTCTTTTTCTAGCTCTTTCATTGTCAAACAAAAACCCAACGTGAGCCTTGTTTTCCTTCCCCTTCCAGCCAGTTTTTGTTGGTCATTTTGGAGCTGGAAGTCTTGCCTCTTTGCTGTCCAAAATTCCCACCAAGGAACACAAGGTAATACCCCCTTATAAACCTTAACATGTATTAAGTCCTAGGTTAGTTTAAGGATGAGTTTCTAAGTTAGTATTGGGGTGTGTGGGTGGCTGTAGCATTACTGATTTTGTGAGCCAAGAAACAAGAAAAAGAGGGAAGAAGGAAAGAACAAGTAAAGAAGGAGGAAGGAAGAAAAGAAAGAAAGCTAACAGTTCAAGGTAAACGAGCCAAACTTGAGCTAGTTTTGTAAGTAATGTAAAACAGATTTTTATGCTTGAGCTTGAGAGAGTTATTTTCGTTTTTAAGTATTGTCTAGGCTGTTACATATTGAGTAAGAAATGGCATTGTTTTAGTGATGTTTAAAATGGTGAGTAAGGCTTGGAAGTCAGGAGAGGTAAATTGTAAATATGTTTGGAAATCTGTGTATTGATGTCTTGGATTCACAGGTTTGCTAAACTGTAAAGAGTGAGTAAAATGATGTGGTGAGAATGCTAAATTTTAGGGGAACCTAGATCAAAATTTAGATAGAAACTAAATGACTTAGGAGCTTAATGTTGGTAGAAAACCCCTTTGAAAACAGATTTGAGAGAGAGTTAAGTAGTGGGAAGAACTAAGGTTGATGATAATGCAATTAGGACTCTAGTAATGGCATTAGTTAAGAGGACATTGAATGGTAAGAGTTAGAGAGCTAGGAACTAAGTGGTAAGTTCAAGGAGAATGTAAATGTGGAATTTGTGTAATTTAGACATGAGTTGAGTAATGAAGTTGGTAAGTGCATTAGAGAAGTTTAGAGTTTCATTAAGGAGCAAAAACATGCCTAGTTACATGTGGAAACATAGGGAAAAATATGGGGAAAAGAAAGGAATCAAGGTCAACAAAGAAAAATGCAAATTTGGTGAAAAACTGCTATGGTCCGGGACTTAGGTCCAGGACCAAGTCCCGGACCAACCTAAAAAAACGGCCGAGACTTTATTTCAATACCTGGTCTGGGAATCAGTCCCTGCTAAGGTCCCGGACCATATTGTAAAAACAGCCGAGAGTGTATTCTAGTATTGGTCCGGGACTTGGGACCCGGACAAGGTCCTAGACCAACCCGGAAAGCTTTTAAAAGTGTAAAATGCGTTTTTAGATGGGATTGGGATGGTATTGATATATAAGATTGTTAGGACTTGATTAATGAATTTAAGGTATTAGTAGTATAAACAAGCTTGAGAAGTAATGAGAAGTAAGTAAACTTAGGTGACCTGAGTATGAAAGTAAGGAGTAAACAATGTAAATCGGGGAAACTCTAAAGACTTTAAAGAGTTAGGTTAGTTATAGAGAATTAACCGTCTGATTCGAATGATGGAATTGAATGGTTGGACTCCGAGAAGAATTTTTCAGGGATCGAACAACTACGGTGAAACGGTATGATTTTTCATGTCTGTATGCTACCTTGGCTACTCTTGATTTGTGGGTTGTGTGTATGTATTATCACCTTAAGCAAGTGTTGAAGACTTAGGTTTTGCAGATGATTGCCTCCTCAGTGAAAGTAGTGAGTAGCGATGCGAGATACTAGGCGCGATACAAAGATGTTCCAGCTCGAGTACCTCTGCAGAAGCATCTGTCCACGATCTCCTGTATGCCAAGAAGCGCGACGTTGCTGAAGTAGTTGCGGAAATCTCGCATCGTTGGAGCAGTAGCAAGACGTGAGATCGTGACGCACAAGGAGGACCATAACTCCGATACTTGCGGAACCAACCCAAGGAGTCGTTACACTTGAAGACTCCACCGAAGATTTAGGAGATAGTTGACAAGTATATAAGCATGCGAATGTAATTAGTTAAGGTGTGCATTCGAGATTATTCAGAGAGATACACCGTCCTTGAGAGAGAAATATTCTTGAGAGATCTTAGTGAGATAGTGTCAATTAGCTTAGGTATTTATTACCTAGAGAGCACACATAAGAACATTCCCCTTTACTCCTTGTGACGCATTGATCAAAGCCGAGAGAGAGAGCGAGTGTTGGATGAGACAGAATACTTCTGTCGAATCCCAAGATAGGAAGCTAGGTTGTAATTCACATTGAGTTTCAATACAAGCAGAATCCTATCTTGTTAAGTTTAAACAAAAGCTTCCGCGTTACTTTTACACACCTTTATTCTTCAAGCAGAGTTGATCTGAGATTAACACCTCAGACCTACTCGGTCAGCACCCCGATCCCATCAAGTGGTATCAGAGCCTGCGTTGGCTGACAAATCTCTCAAAATGGCGGAAATCTCAAACACCAACAACAACAACAGAATGCAAGTGGAGAATCCAAAGCTAACTTCCACAAACTACAACATGTGGAAAAACGAGATGGAGTCACACCTCCAGTCCTTGAATCAACAACTCTGGACGGTAGTGACGAAAGGCAACTTCCCAGTACCTGAAGGGAAAGATCCTAGCTCCTATACTGCTGAGGAGCGCAGATGCGTTGAGCTAAATGCCCAAGCCGTACGAGTCATCTACACCAGTCTCTCTCCACCTGAAAGAAGAAGAGTGTATCACATCAAAGTAGCCAAAGACATCTGGGATCACCTTCGAGCTGTTCACGAAGGAAATACTGAGCTTCGAAAATCAAAGATACAAGAACTGAAGATGGACTACGAAAACTTCGTAGGAAAGCCTGGAGAATCCCTCAGCGACATGCTCGCTCGATTTACTGAACTCACCGCTACTATGGAAGAGCTACAGATTGGAGAGTCAAATGAAAACATCAACAACAAATTTCTGGACAGTCTGGGTGAGGAATGGACCGAGAGCGTTATCTCCACGAAGGCGTCCAAAAGTCTAGAGAAATGGACTCTGACCGACTTGGGATCCTATCTTCAGTCCATCAACAAGTACAAGATGAATATCAAAAACAGAGGTAATAATTCTCACCCAAACCATGCTGTTTCGTTTTCCAATGTGAATCAAGCTTTGCAGGTAAAGACTACGCCCAGCCAGATAGCAGCTCACCAGAATGAGTCATTCCACTATGACGCTAACTCTCCAAATCAGGAGTTAATCCAGCAGCTTCGGGACACTCTGATTGACGGCATAATAGAAGAAGGATCAGCGAACACCTTCGAAGACATGGCCATGCTGGTCAAGAACTTTAAGAGATTCATGCGAGATCGATCAGAAGGGAACAATCCAAACAGGTTCAGTCAAAATCAAAACCGACAATATCAATCCTACAATCGTAATCAGCAAGGTACTACGGGAACTGGAGACCGAGTATGCTTCAAATGCCTGAAGCCGGGGCACTACGCCAACAACTGTCCTCTCAAGAAGAAAGATGATCGCGAGCAATCATCACTAATGGCAAATTCAGCATGGGGAGACTCTGACTCAGAAGAACCTGAGATAGGAACGTCAAGCCTAATATGCCTCATGGCTCACAAAAGTCAGGTATGCAAGAGTCCCTCTTCAGAGGTAACTGAATATTTCTCAGATTCATGTGCTATTCCCTCTTTAGATTTATCTACTTACTACATCGACCCAAATCATCCTGAATTTGAATTAACTGAAGAACAAGACAGGATAGCCTCTCTTTATGAAGAAATCCATGTGCTAAAAGGTCATGTCAACAACGATCGTCTAAAATTGCAAAAATCTGAAGAAAAGGCCGAACGACTTGAAAAAGAGCTAAAAGATGCTCACAACCTCATCAACTCCTTACAAAATCAAGTCTCTTCTCTACAGAAAAATCGTTCCAAAATTCCACAAAAATTCTTCAAACCAATCACCTTTGTTCGTGAGGTTGCTGCAATGCAAAAGCCAAAATTCTTTGAAAACGAACTCCGTGAGTCAAAAGAAGACAAGTTCGACTTGAGAAAGAGGTCGATTCCCTGAACATCGCTCTTAAAAAGGCACGGATGGAATCGGTCTCATCATCTAATCCTCCTCGTTGGCTGAGAAATAAAGGCAAAGTAAACCTACCAAAAATAGCCACAAAACCCAATGATCTTCAAAGAAGGAAACTCCAAAAAGAAAATTTGAAAACAAATTCCGTTGGCAAAAGAAGTACGTTCATCTACCTTCTTTATTAATTTGTGGTTACTGTGGTTACGACGGGCATATTCACTCCTCGTGTCATAAGCTTGGCAAAGATTTGTCTTTTAATATGCAACGTTTACATACTCTGTCTAAAGCACGAGATGGTTATAGCTCTCTTTCAAAGAGGGAACCCAAGTTCGCCTGGGTTCCCAAGTCTAACTTTTGATTATCTTGTAGGGAGAGACCGTGGACAATGACTCTTGGTTTCTGGATAGTGGATGCTCACGACATATGACAGGAGACCCTGACAAGTTCACGACTCTCTCTCAACACAACGGGGGGAAAGTCACTTTTGGCGACAATGCTCATGGTGAAATCATTGGTATTGGAACCGTCGGTAATCCCTCTCTCTTTAAAATAGAAAATGTTAATTTAGTAAATGGACTTGGACACAGCCTTCTAAGTATCTCTCAAATCTGTGATCTCTCTAATGTTGTTCTTTTCTCGGCCTCTGACTGCAAAATTTTTGACGAGCAAACAGGTCTTCTGAAAGCCACTGGTATAAGGGTGAACAATCTTTATAAGCTATCTCTTGAAAACCCTAACCTAGATGGTACTCTCTGTCTTAGTGTACAGGACAAGAATATCTCCTTATGGCATTTTCGCCTAGGTCATGCACACGGCAAACTACTAAACAAAATCAAAAACAGAAATCTTGTAGTGGGACTTCCTCAGACGAACTTCTTCCAGACCGACATCCTCTGTCCTGCGTGCGTACAAGGGAAACATTCTAGATCAAGCTTTCCAGGTAAAACAGATATGTCTACATCATCTTCACTGGACATGCTACACATGGATCTATGTGGGCCAATGCGTGTTCAAAGCAAAAGTGGTAAGAAGTACGCTCTAGTCATCGTCGATGACTATTCGCGCTGGACATGGGTACTATTTCTTAAGAGCAAGTCGGAAACTTTTTCCGAATTCGAAACCTTATTTAAACTGATCACTAACAAAATGTCCACCTCTGTCAAGACAATTCGATCTGACAACGGTACAGAATTTTGCAATATTCAGTTTTCAGAATTCTGCAGGGAAAAGGGAATCATGCATCAAACATCAGCTGCTCGTACTCCACAACAAAATGGAGTTGTAGAACGAAAGAATCGCACGCTTGTAGAAATGGCAAGAACAATGCTCATCGATAGTAACCTTCCAGCCACATACTGGGCAGAAGCTATCAACACTGCAGCATACATTCTAAATCGAGCATCAATTCATCCCTTCATCGGCAAAACCCCATATGAAATTATCAAAGGCCGTCCTCCTTCAGTCACACATCTACGGCGCTTCGGATGCAAGTGTTTCATACACAACAATGGAAAAGATAATCTCGGCAAGTTTGCATCTAAGAGTGATGAAGGAATATTCCTTGGCTACTCATCACAAAGTCGAGCTTACAGAGTATTCAATAAGCGTACAGCCTGTCTTGAAGAAAGCCCTCATATTCGTTTTGAAGAGCTCTCTAACTCCAGTGACTGTGACCACACACAAAATGAACCACACGAAGATGCCGCAGATACTACCTTCATTGAAATACCAGTAGCTACTATCCCTGCACCACAAACACCTCTTGCAACAGACTCATCCTCTGACAGCGACGACGACCCTGATGACTCATTTAAAGATGCCTCACCTACTCCCACACAGGAACCACTACCTCCTCCACAAAACACAACCACACCCACACCTAACGATCACCCAACACCAGATCACTCCAATAGTATTCCATCATCCTCCGCAAGAAAATTTCAACAAGCCTCCGCTCACCCCATTTCTCAAATCCTGAGTGATCCATCCAAAGGCGTGCAAACACGTAGTGAACTGCATCAGAATCTATGTGCCTTCAATGCCTTTCTATCCAAAATCGAACCTAAGAATGTCAACCAAGCTCTACAGGATCATGACTGGATACTCGCCATGCAAGAAGAATTACATTCTCTACAAAGACACTCTGTCTGGCGACTTGTTCCATGCCCAACCAATCATAAACCAATTGGTACAAAATGGGTGTTCCGCAACAAGTTAGATGATCAAGGAAATATCTCTCGCAACAAAGCCAGACTGGTAGTCCAGGGATATGCTCAAGCTGAAGGAATTGATTACGATGAAACTTATGCTCCAGTAGCTCGAATTGAGGCAATTCGAATACTCGTGGCCTACGCAGCACATCGAGGTATAAAACTCTACCAAATGGATGTAAAAACTGCCTTTCTACATGGATACATCGACAGAGATGTATATGTTGCTCAACCTCCGGTTTCGAAGATCCACATCACCCAGAGTATGTCTACAAGTTAGATAAAGCATTATATGGCCTGAAGCAGGCACCTCGGGCATGGTATGAACGTCTTTCATCTTACTTATTGTCCCATGGATTCATTCGAGGTAAAAGTTGACAAAACTCTTTTTACTCTCACCAAAGGTGAAGACATACTCATTGTGCAAATATACGTGGATGACATAGTTTATGGATCCACTATTCCTGAACTATGCTCATTCTTTTCTGATCTCATGAGTAAAGAATTTGAAATGAGTGCTCTTGGAGAATTGAAATTCTTTCTAGGTCTACAAGTCACCCAACAGGAAACGGGACTCAAATTCATCAACAGAAATACATTCACGAGCTGTTAATCAAATACAAGATGCAGGATTCAAAAGCCACACCCACTCCAATGACAACAACAGAGAAGCTACATATGGATGAAAAAGGAATTGCGGTTGATGCTACGCTATACAAGGTATGATAGGTTCCCTTCTTTATCTAACAGCAAGTAGGCCTGACATTCTATATGCTGTATGTCTCTGTGCAAGATTTCAGGCAAACCCAAAAGAATCACACCTACAAGGCGTAAAGCGAATTTTTCGCTATCTGAAAAGTACCCAAGACTTGTACCTCTGGTACCCAAGTACTCCTGATTTCACTCTAATGGGTTATAGTGATTCTGATTTTGCAAGCTCCTTATTAGACAGGAAAAGCACGTCTGGTACTGCACAATTTTTAGGACTATGTCTTGTCGCTTGGAGTTCAAAGAAGCAAAACACAGTAGCACTGTCATCCGCCGAGGCCGAATATGTCTCCGCCGCTGCTTGCTGTGCACAGATTCTCTGGATACAACAACAACTACAGGACTATCTCATTCCTCCGACTTGTACTACAATTTTTTGTGACAATAATAGTGCTATTGACTTATCTAAAAATCCTGTTCATCATTCCAGGACAAAGCACATTGAAATTCGTCACCATTTCTTAAGGGATTGCGTTGAAAAAAAGATACAACTAGAGTATGTTCCTACTTCAGAGCAACTTGCAGACATATTCACCAAGCCACTGCAACGAGGTCCTTTTGAAGCACTACGTTCACAACTAGGTATGACCCGTATGACCTAGCTAAGGTCGTATCTCCTTCTCGTGTTTTGTTAATTTCGGGGTGAAATGTATGAATATGTCTGATGACCTAGTCTGTCTGTTTAAGTAACAAAACACCAGCGTAAAAACAAGAGTGTTCAGTTTCTGATAACTAAACCCGCGAAATTCTCGCCCTACTATCCGCAACACCCCAGCTCAACCAATCACCTCACATTACCCTGACACACGACGTCTGCCTATATTCCGACGTCAATATCTCTCACCCCCCACGTCCAATCACACCAAAGTCCGATTTCTTTGCTTCTCTTCGTCTTCTACACTCGCTTGTCCACTTCGATCAACCTCCGATCTCCATGGCTTCCAACCCTAACCCTAACACCATGTTTTCCGACGCCGAATTACCCAACGACCCTTTGCTCCTCCAAGCTCTCATCAACAAACTCACCATCCTCCAAGCCAAACAAACCCCTACCTCCACCTCTGACTCAACCGCCGTAGCCCCTGCAATGTCCGTCGACACTCAACCCATCACCACCACACTACCCACCGTCACAACTGAAACAACCGCCATAGTTCACACTACGGCATCCACAAAATCGGAAGATACCCCATCACCAACCAAACAAACATCCCCTCCCACCACCCCGATCATACCCACTCCCGACACTATCACAAAATCTCCGACTAAACTTCAGTTCGGATCTCTTCCACCCGCTGATGAAGAAGCAAAAGATCAACAACCCAACTCTCCTGCTAAAGAACCCACTGAGGTACTTGACCTCGAAGCCCAGCAACCTGCTCCTGAGTGTTCACCACCACCCAAGAAAACCCGCCGTGCTAAATCCAACGTCCCCCGCCCTCCAGCTACTCGAACTCTTCGTTCTCGAGCCAAAAACCCTCAGTCATCCTCAAAACCCACTTCTGATGCTCCTGTTCCTGCACCATCTCCTGTCGTCACGGCACCAACTACTGAAGAAAAGCCGCGCAGTACCACCAACTCTTCAACCCAGGCAGACTCCGACACGGCAACGACTTCCACAGAAAGCGACTCCGTCCTCGCTCCGAGTCTGTCCCACCTACACCTGCTACTCGACTAGGTCTGATCGACACCCACTCTGCCGTCTACTCCTTACCAGCTGACGATTCTGCTGAATCACGACACTTGGTAAAGGGAAAGCTACTCGACCTGGACTGGCTCCAATCGATGGCCTTCGACATGTTCGAGGAGATGCTCCGCTTCCAAAACTGGATCCATCTCTTCCACGGCATTCAGACCTACCATGAGGCAGAGGCGTATGAGTTCTACCAAAATTGCGTCATTCGCAAGGGGAAAATAATGACAGAGGTACACGGCAAACCCATCCTTCTCGACTCAAACTCAATAGCAACCCATCTAGAAATTCCAACTAGCGGATTAGAATTTTATGATAGGGGGTTTTCCTGATCTAGGGTTTATAAGTGCAAAAGAGGTCTATGACTTCTTCCTACCAAACAGCAGAGTCGGTCACTCTCTGGACCGACCAGCTCTGTCCAATACCCACAAATGCTCCATACATTGGTGATCAAAAACTTAGTCCCTAGAAAGGAAGGAAATCAGTTTGTTCGTCCGCTTGATCTTGCTATTATGTACTGTCTGATCCACCACCAAAAGATAAACCTCTCCAAAGTTAATCCTCAACCACATAGCCTCAACCATCTCCTCACCCCGACACAGCCTGGGGTACGTATTCTGGCTCCCAAAAATCTTTACCCACTGTGATGTTGTCCTCGATCCCTCCAAAGCCAGTCGGATAATGGATACCGACATACTTGGTCAGATCCTGTACAACAAAACCCCGTCTTTCCAGATCAAATCGGTCTCCCAGACAAACCCTCCCTCCAAAAAGCTAGCCCCACCAAAACCCGCATCACCCCCTGACTCCGTCTCTTTATCTGAAAGGGTAGCAGCGGTAGAGAACAACCTCGCCACTCTATCCAAGAAGATAGACATGCTCATCGACGTCCTCAACAAGAACCACAAACAGACGATGAACATCATTGCAGGGGGAGTCGAGAAGCTGGCAGAGGAGTTCCGGGAAACATTTGCTGAAACTCTGGAAGCGGCTAAGCGATTGGATGGCGCTGGGACTTCGGGGGAAGATGGAGCACGGGATGAGGACACAGGAATGGATGGAGGAGATGACTAACTTTGTTACCCCACCCCTTTAAGCCTTAGGCAGTAGTGATTCTTGAATACTTTTGACTTACGCTGGTGGTTTGTTTAACTAACTGTTTCAGATAATGGTTTTTTTGGATATTTTTTGTGCGTTTCCCCTGATGTTGGCAAACGGGGGAAGCGGTGTATCCCGCGGCTGGTGTCTGCGGGTAACTATGTGTGGATAATGAGTGCCTCTGAAGGCCTCATCTGTTTTTGCTTGGTCGTTTATTTCTGCAACGTGATATTTGAAGTAGTTTACGTACTATGGTTTTTTATCTGTTCTTATCAACTGCATTATCTTAAGGGGGAATATATGTTTAAGGGGGAACAAACAGCAAGTTGTTCTCCCAAGATAGTTGCTCCGCTTTGTTGTCTGTTCTTCTTGCAGGTACATCCTATACAAAACCTCAAGGTTACGCTGGATACACTGAGTTTGCCATCATCAGCAAAAAGGGGGAATTTGTTGAAGACTTAGGTTTTGCAGATGATTGCCTCCTCAGTGAAAGTAGCGATGCAGAGATACTAGGCGCGATACAGAAAGATGTTCCAGCTCGAGTACCTCTGCAGAAGCATCTGTCCACGATCTCCTGTATGCCAAGAAGCGCGACGTTGCTGAAGTAGTTGCGGAAATCTCGCATCGTTGGAGCAGTAGCAAGACGTGAGATCGTGACGCACAAGGAGGACCATAACTCCGATACTTGCGGAACCAACCCAAGGAGTCGTTACACTTGAAGACTCCACCGAAGATTTAGGAGATAGTTGACAAGTATATAAGCATGCGCGAATGTAATTAGTAAGGTGTGCATTCAAGATTATTCAGAGGAGAACACCATCCTTGAGAGAGAAAATATCTTGAGAGATCTTAGTGAGATAGTGTCAATTAGCTTAGGTATTTATTACCTAGAGAGCACACATAAGAACATTCCCCTTTACTCCTTGGGACGCATTGATCAAAGCCTTAGAGGAGAGTAGAGCGAATGTTGGATGAGACAGAATACTTCTGTCGGAATCCCCAAGATAGGAAGCTAGGTTGTAATTCACCATTGATTTCAATACAAGCAGAATCCTATCTTGTTAAGTTTAAACAATAAGCTTCCGCGTTACTTTTACACACCTTTATCTTCAAGCAGTAGTGATCTGAGATTAACACTCAGACCTACTCGGTCAGCACCCCGATCCCATCACAAGATAAAACGCACGAATCGGATTTATTGTACTTCCTTGTGTTTGTAATGCAAAGTACCTTGTTGGGTTGTATTTGAACGTGAAGTTTTATAATTCATGAAAATGCGTGCTTTTGGAAGAAGTCTTGGATGTTAATTGTGCAAGGGTGCTACCTTTGACTTGTTGAATGTGCATTTCTCACTAGTTTGAGAGTGTGATGCCTTGGTTAAATTGTGGCTGAATTTGAAGGTTGTGATTGAAAGTGAATTATTATTTGATTGGTTTATGATGACCTTGATTGAATTGTGATTGTGGGCTTCTCACTAACTCCCAAACAATAAACACTCTAACTTTGAGAATGGAGGAATTTGGAGTATTTGAGAAGTCTGTTATAGTTTCGGTCACGCGTGAGGATGAGGTAACAAGAGAGACTGTTAACCGATTCCTGCCTTATCTTTTCCGCGGTCCAAATCCCTTAAATGGGTAGCAACCTGGTTAAGTAAGCCAACCTTATGCCCGGTGGTGGGATAGCCTTGTCCCTACCGGAGGTCACACCGACTTGACTTGATTATATTTGAGAAGAAGAGAATTTGACTGAGAATGATCATGACTAGTGTAGGTCATTGATCTTGAGTAAAGAGAAAGAACATCCGATTAACCCGGATGGAGAACTGACTAACCATGTGTGAAGCTTGATTGAGATTTGAACCTTGATTGATTAATTGTCAGATGTATGCTTTGCTTGAAAGGTATGTCTTGTATGAATGTTGTCATGCATGCTTGTGAATTAATTGTCTTAGCATGTTGTTTTATATACAAGGAACCTCATGTTGGTGACCAATTAGTCGGCGTACCCCCGTTAGCACGCGGGGTATACGAATTTCATACGCAGCTTTTGTTGTGCCCTTTGGGGCACCGTTTTTATCTCTGGTACCCGACAAGCTAAAGGTCGAGAGTGAGACTGGGCAGTTATGCTTAGTATTAGCTAGGGATTAATTGAATGATGTATTGATTTGTATAAGGCTTGTAGCCCATTTGAATTGCCGGCGTACCAAGGGGTACACCCTTATGTATTTGGTAAGCAAGAGGAATTGTGAGACACGGGTGGGAGGTTAGACTCTTGATATGTATGTATAGACATGTGAAAGACATTGTACTTTGGTATTGCACTTTAGAAAACTTGGTATATTGGATGGTAAACATTGTGTATTATTTTGAATGGAGAACTATGTATACTCGGTTTGAAATTGGAGTTTGGATTGTAATTGTTTGTACTCAGGTATTCCGGTCCATTAGACCGATGATGTGTTGGAAGTAGGCCTTGTTAGTCACGTAGGTGGCTAACAGCATTGTATCACCCGCCGTGGAGTATGAAATATCATTGTGATTGCATAGAAGTACGAGGTGATCAGACGGTAATGACGGGATTAGCGGTAGGTAGGGGTGTAACAGCTATCAATAGAATCTACCAAACACTTCTCCAACACATCAAGCTCCGTTGGGATGTATGAATAATCCTGCATCAAGGTGTCATACAATCCATACTAATACAAGCATGAATATCAGAAGGGTGTGTAGCAGCCTTGGTCATGTCAAACACAAACTGCTCATCACGCAACCTCAGAATTATCTTACCCCCCTCAACATCAGTGAGGGTCCTTGCTGTTTGCTTGAATGGCCGACCTAGAATTAGTGGCACTATTTTATCTTCCTCCATGTCTAAAATAACAAAATCAGCAAGGAAGACAAAAGTACCAACTGCAACAACTAAATCTCTTACCACCCCTATTGGGCAAGATGATCGATCTATCCTCCAACTACAAAGTAATTTCTAGTGGGTTCACATTCTCCTAAACCAAGCTTCAAGTACATTGATAAGGGCATTAATTAATGCTAGCATCTAAATCACACAACCCCTTACCGCAGTTGACGTTACCTATCGCACAAGGTATGTCTGGTGTACCTGGATCATCAAGCTTAGGTGGCAACTTCTTCAAAGAACACAGCTGAGACACTTTCAGTGAGCAGCGCAGCAGTGTCTTTTTCTACCAAGGACCTTCTGTTGGACAGGATGTCCTTCATAAACTTTACATATATCGGCATGTGTTTCAAAGCATCCGAAAAAGGAATGTTAATTGTCAGCTTTTTAAAAATACTTAAAAACTTACCGAATTGCTCATCCAAGTCTCTCTTCTTCAATTGGTTTGGAAAAGGAACCGTATCTCAGCAACTGTACGTCGTGCAGGTGGTGAAGATGTAGGAGCTTTGTCAATCGTAACACCATCCTCAGCTGGCTTCTCCTTGGACTTCATTGGATCAGTAGTTGCACTTTGTTCATCACCAAGAGGAGAGGCCTCAGCTTCAGGGACACCGGATCAAGCTACTTACCACTTCTTAAAGTGATTGCTTTGGCATGCTCCCTCGGATTCTACTCTGGATGGGTAGGCAAGGAACCCAAAGGACGCTGAGCTAACTGCTGTGATATCTGAGAAAGCTGAGTCTCGATATTCCTATTAAAGGTCCTCTGATCAATGTTGAAAGTCCTCTGCTCTTGATTGAATGTTTCTAGCTCAGAAATTTTTTTTGTATTCACAGTGATGAAGTGATTCATTCTGGCCAAAACTGTGTCCATACTCGAGGATGTACCAACACTTGAATTTTGTGCTTGCTGATTCTGCGGTGGCTTCTGGAATGATTGATTATACTACTGTGACGGTCTTTGATTGTAATTGCTGTTACCACCAGCTTGGTGACGGTTTTGTTGCTGTGAAGGGTAACCTGAATTCCCTAGGTTGCCAAAATAATTGCCTTGTCTGTTACCTACATAATTTGCTGCTTCTTTTTGTGGCGGAGCACACTGACACATGTTTAGAACTCCTCCCACAAAAATCACAGGGCGGATAGGACTCAGGAGTAGCTGCTGCATTCGAATGTGGGTTCATTACTGCACACATCCGCTCAAATTGCTTCGACATCGCTTCTATCTTAGCAGCCAGAAATGTGTTCGAATCAACCTTATAAACACCAGCAGTCTTCTTCAGTGCTGCCTCCCCAGATCTTGTACCTCCCCACTGGTTAGCTGCAGTAGTAATAGTCTCCAACAACTTCTTGATTCTAGCAATTGGCAGCTCCATGAGACTTCCCCAGCACAAGTGTCTACTAATAAACGGCTTGAAGGATCCAAGTCTTTGTAAAAAGACTACAGTACTACCTCTGCTCCTAAACCATGGTGTGGTACTTTTCGCATTATCCCTTTTTAACGCTCCCAAGCCTCAGAGAATTGCTTAAAGTTGGTAATCTCTCCTCTCATGGTCAGCATTCGAGAATGAGGGAAATACTTTGCCAAGAACGCATTAGCTAACTCGCCCAGGTGGTGATGTAGTCAGACGCCAATGAGTTTAGCCATACGGCAGCTCTATCCCTCAGGAGAATGGGAAACCTCCCGAGAAGCTGGTGTAGAATATGCTCCTACCAATCTCGGGAAAGTGGTGAGATGAACATTGGATCTTCAGTGACTGTCCCGCTAAATTGAGGCGCATTCGTAACCATAGTCACATAATGTGTCTTGAATTGTCACTGCACCCCTGTTGGTAACGCAGGAATTTCTATCGGTGAAACCAGCCCTTCAACACTTGGGCAGGTATAGTCCCTCATTTGCCTCTGATTGTCATCACCCATGTTAGCTTCTGGTTGAATGTCCGGAACCTCTTCGGTGATAAGTGGCTTTGGAACCTTCTCCTCTACCGGTGAATCCAGATCCAACCCCTCACGAATTCGCCTTGTCAATTTGTCAATCTCGAGGTTGAGTTCAAATTCGGGTTCACCTGCAGATCGAGTTTTAACCATAAACAAAAATTAGCTAACTGAGAATGGATTAGCGTAATTATAAAAGTGAAAGCAATTAGTTAAAACAAACAGAATCAGAAAGAAATATAAGAAATATCTCACGCAAAGCTAAGAAAAATAAACAGAATCAATCTAATTAAATAAAAATTCTAGTATCCAAAGAAAATATTCTCAGAATAAAATCATGAAAATAAAATTAGAAAACAAGTCTTCACAAAATCCGATAGATAAAAGAAAACTCAAATAAAATCAAACTACAACTAAAATAAAATTAAACGAAACGAAAAGTAGTGAAAAATAAACAGAATAAAAGTAAATAAATAAAAACAAGAATAAAGACAAAACTAAATAACCGGTCTCCCCGGCAACGGTGCAAAAACTTGATGGGGTAAAACCTAACGGCAAGTGTACCGGTCAGTTCTAGCAAGTTTTAATCTCAGAGTATTCCTTAAGTATCGAACTAGAGGAGGCGATGTCGAGTTTAAATCTTTACTAAACTAACAGAATTAAAAAGACTATATAACGTATGAAAACAGGTTATTGGGGGGTTTTTGATTCTGTTAGTTTAGTAAAGATTTAAACTAGACATCGTCTTCTCTGGTTTGATAGGTAGGGAATATTCTGAGATTAAAATTTGCTAGAATTGACTAGTACACTTGCCGTTAGGTTTTAGTCCATCATGTTTTTAGCGCCGTTGCCGGGAGGCCCAGTTATTTAGTTTTGTCTTTAATCTTGTTTTTATTTATTTACTTTTATTCTGTAAATTTTGCAAGTCATCCATTATTTATGAAAGAAAGACTAGATACCATGTGGAAAGGCGTTTGCCATTTCTTATCTATAATTGGAAAAAGTATCCCTATAAACCTGTAGTTTTTATTTTTGGAGCCTAAGGACTACGTCATCTATAAAGCAATTATCATATTTAAAGCTTTTTTTTTCTTCTTCGGAAAGATTACATAACCGGTAGTTATTATATATTTTAGATAGTAGTTAATTTTCAAATAGGATTAGTAGAGCTTTCTTTTAAGTAGGATTAAACTAAGGCTCCATTCCTTGGTCACGATTTTGCCATTGGGTAGATTAATATGACAGATGTTGATTTATTGGTCACTTTGTTCACCAAAAACTACATGAGGGATAAATTCAGGTAGAGCCTGTTCCATGAACTTGTCAACTAGTAGATTTGTTGGGGACCTCATCAACTTTACTTATTTTGGGGACCTCATCAACTTACAGACGATATTACCACAATAGTTCTACAGAATCAAGACAAGGCTTGATTTTTCTTCCCACAAAAATCTAGATCTTGCTGGGGACCTCATCAACTTAACTTACTTTTTGGGTAAATCGAATTTTTCAAATTATGATATGTAATTCAATTTAATTTAGCTAGCTAGCTAGCTAGGGCTGCTCATTTCTAACCCAACCGAGCAGGTAACTTGGAGTGCACCTTTGTCATGCCTATAAATAGAACAAACAAATCTTCCAAAATTATTACTCAGTGCATAAAATCAATTAGCTGGAGTGCAATCAGAAACACAAAAGAGACCTTTCTCTCAATTAAGTTTGAAGCACCGTGCGGGAAGGTGAAATGGCAAGTTTTAACAAGGGTTTTCATCATGAGGTTCTGATGGTCAAGCTAGCTATTCTATTACTGGTGGCTGTTGTTTTCTTGACTGTACCTCAAGTCACCACAGCTCGTAAGTATTCACTGTTCCAGCATGAATTTAATATACCATATGGTTTGTTTGATCTCTCTTCAATATTCATTAGCTTCAATTATACGATTATAATCTCCTCTCTCTCTTATATATTTTTTTCTCAGAACTCCTTGGTGGTGTCGGTTCTACCCTTGGTGGTGCGCTTGGTGGTGTCGGTTCTACCCTTGGTGGTGTCGGTTCTACCCTTGATGGTGCGCTTGGTGGAGTCGGTTCTACCCTTGGTGGTGTCGGTTCTACCCTTGGTGGTGCGCTTGGTGGTGTCGGTTCTACCCTTGGTGGTTTAGGTAGTTCTTTGTCTGCACAACCTACTACTACATCAGCTACAACAGGTGCAAGTGCTTCCGCGCCCTGAAAATGAAGGAAACAGAAAACAAGACATATGGGCATTAATTTGCTCCAATAATATATGCATTAGTATTTTATTAATATCCACAGTAGTCTGTCCACTAAAGACTAAAAATAATACTATGTAAGGACTGCACATCAAAAATACTACGAAAGGACAATTAGAAGCATACTATCATAATATATACTATGATATATCTAAACCCATCCAGGGGACACATTGTCATCGATCCGTTAATCCCCAGTTTAGGTGTTGTGCGCAAATAAATTACATGTGCTATAGTGCATACTTTACTATTCTACGTTATATATATATCTTCTTTTAATTATCATGCATATCATTTCGATTTCTATTGATAATTCGGTTGCATTTATAAAGAATTGACATTCCGGTTATAAGTGGTGGAATTATAGGATACAATGGAAAGTGAAAAATACATGAGAGTACATAATCACAAGGGATGACAGAAATGATAACAACAGAACTGAAACCTAATGCAAGAGATGATCAGTTATTAGACAATGAATTGTCTAAACCAGGCAATAATTTCACTCACACCTTTCAGAATTGGACTTCCCATCTTTGCAGTATTAGCAATGGTATCTAAATATTCTAACTGTCGTAGTATGAACTTCATAATTCATAGTTAAGCAACCATGAAAACGCGGGTGCCATTCATTGAAGGATAAGATAAGACGGAAAGTCAAAAAAACTATTGATATATTACTAACTTGGTAAATTATTTCAGTATTTAAATAGTTGGGAAAATTATATATCCCACCCATGACGTTTGGCGAAATTACACACTTCACCCACATGGTTTCAAAATTACTTTCTCCACCCATGTGGTTTCCCTCGTTTTACATTCATCAACTTTTCTAATTTTTGTTCAATTCAAAAGATGCTTAAACGTTGTCCGACATTGATGAAACTTTACATGAATGATGCTAAAGTGATATATTTTAATCTTATGCCAAATCCAAAGTTTTTAAGCTTAAATGTGACCCGTGGGACCCAATGAAACATGTGACATGTTCATTGGGTCCCACATGTCACATTTAAGCTTAAAAAACTTTAGATTTCTCACTAAACCACAATATAACACTTTAGCATCATTCATGTAAAGTTTCATCAATTTTGGACAACGTTTAAGTATCTTTTGAATTGAACAAAAATTAGAAAAGTTGCTTAATGTAAAACGAGGGAAACCACATGGGTGGGAAAAGTAATTTTTGAAACCACGGGGGTGGAGTGTGTAATTTCGCCAAACGTCATGGGTGGGGCATTTCATTTTCCCTAAATATTTTTAAAAGATATGTGTAAAGAGAAATTAGTTTAGATAGTAAAATAAAAAGCATAAAACAAATAATTGTAATACATACTATATATTTAATAAAGGTACATGTGTTGTTGGTCAATGATCTTAATATTTTTTCAAACCATACCATATATTAATATAATAGGATTATAAGCATTACACAAGTACAGTCTTTGGGTAATTAATTAGCCAAGTTAAGAGTAGGGAACATAATAAACTTGATAACACACCCAGGCTTGAGTCCTGCATACAGTTGATCTGTGCGAGAGGGTATAGGCCACCATGCCCTCCCGCCTTGCTTCGTCGACGTCCATATGTGCGAGAGGGTATAGGCCAGAGGGTATAGGCCACCATAGCTCCACCGCTTTCGTGCTCTGTTCCCTTTACTTTTTTAAATGGTAATGATATATATAGATAAAAGAGGAGTTCTTACAAAATTGATACATAGGAGGCCTATATATCAGACTCCGAATGATATACAAAAAGGCCCGGGGATTGGGGATATACAAAACCCTCACTAACATATACAATTGTGAAGTCAACTATAAGGGCAAAGGAGGGGAAGGAAACCAAAATTATCCCTCCCTACATAAGATACTATGAGCAAAGCACCCTGTCCAGCCAGTGGAAGTCTTTGTTGGAGGCTCATCTTCATCCAAATAATGGATTCGATCGCATATTTAATGTCCGCAACAATGAGCGTGGGGTCCCTTGTTTGGTTGGTCATGGCTCTTCTGCATCTCTCAATCCACAAGTAATAGACCATGTTAGCAATGGCAGCTCTTTTCACTTGGTCGATCGGACGATTCCTCTTGCAGTATCTGGAAATCTAGGAGGAACAGCTACGGAGGGTAGTCCTATTTGTAGGAATTCCCAGCCAATCGTAAATGCTCCACCAAACCCTGTTAGAGAAGCTGCATTGGAAAAGAGATGACTACTAGTCTCTTGAGCATGCTCACAGAGCCAGCACCTGTTAGCAAGACAAATGCCCAAGATTGGAGCTTGTCACAAGTTTTCAGTCTACCTCTAAAAGTCACCCATCAGATAAAGTTTGCTTTAGGAATAGACCAGGTATTCCAACAGATGTTGTGCGAGATAAACAATCTCGCAGGTTGGGAGACGTCATTGTAGAAAAGGCTTACAAGGGGAAGGGGAGGGTAGGATCGGAGTAAAGAGGAGGCATCGTATGTGGAACCGCATTGCTTGATCCACCAATCTCTCGAGTGGAGGATGGCTTTCCAGGACCAAGGGTCATTACCCTAGCAGCAGCTACCATCCAAATGTTATGGTTAGGCAAGTAAAGGTTGTGAATTCACTCGATCCATAGACGCTCCGAGTCATTTGTGATAGAGGAGATGGTTTTTAGGATGAAGCACATGTTCCATTTGTGGATGTCTTTAAGACCAAAGCCCCCATGCTTTTTTGTGGATTGGAGTAAAGAGGAGACATCGTGAAATACCACGAACTAAAATATGGTGATTAAATTATTCTAATACGTTATTTAAAGGCCTAATGGTGCCTAAAGAGCTTTGGTGAAGAAAGTAAAACCAAAAGAAAAGAGAAAACGCGTAAAAAAGCATAAAACGTAAAAACGCGCGTTACACGACCATAGTAGGCTTATGACCTTGACTAGGATCCTAGATGGATTCCTAAGGCTTAATTATGCCTAAGTAATATGTGGGAACAATTCCCGAAGAAAACGGATCCATATAGTGTGTTAAAAACGTAAACGAGCCATAAAGCATGTTTTTCAAGAAAACCCGAAAACGAGACTTTAAGCGGTCAAACAGACCCGTAAAAATTATAGTTGACTATATAACTATAATTAAACATTAATGGAAGCTTAAGAACCATTAAATTAAAGAAACGAGAAAATCCGGAAAACGGACCCGGTTAGTGAATAGTGCCAAAACCGGGAATTTAACGAGCGCTCTTGCGAAAGACGAAAACGCCACTACCCAATTAATTAGAGGGGGCCAGTTTTCTAGTGGATGACTCATCCCCTCTCACAAGAATAAACTAGCTTATTAAATAAGAAGAGAAAAGTAAAAAAGGTAGAAAAAGGTACAAAAGTAAAAAGGGACTCTCTCTCCTCTCACTCTCATTTCCCCCTCTCTCTCTCTCACGTTGCTTTTCCCTTCTCCCCCTGTTTCCTCTCTTCTTCTTCCTCTGGCTGGGAGATTTCTTGAGCCCCTCCCATGGCTTCCACTCTTCTTTAACTTTCTTAAGCCACACTAATGCTCCAAACTCAAAACAAATTACATATTTGTGTTCCCCTCATCAAGAGCTTCACTTCTCTCTTTTAAAAATCTCAAAAGGATGAAGTTTACCTCCATGGGTATAGCCCATTTGAAGAGAAAAGTGGATTTTATGGAGCTATGATGTCTCCCCTTCGATTCAAGGTAAGAAAATCCAAGAAAAACTCACTTTTCCTCCATTCCTTGGTGTGGCCGGTTTTGACCCTCAATGCCTTGTTTTTCTTTCCTTTTTGAGCCATTGTTATAATAAACCACTAACGGATCCATAGTATGAAAAAAAAAGTGTTATAATAAACTAAATTATCCCATTTTTCATAATTATTACATAATCAATATCTTTGATATTTTTCTCGTTCATAAAATGTATATAAAAAACTAAAATATTATTGTAGTTGAGGAGATCGAATTAATAGTCACTTAAATAATAATTGAGAGAGCTCAAAGAGATATGTTAAATACATTTTCTCTCTTTTTCTCTCTAAATAAGTTGTGTTGACAGTTAAAAGTTCGGCTAAGGACTTGATGTGTTGCCCATTAACACTGCCTAACAAGTAGTAGATATTAAGGACCATGCTGACAGCAATATGCATTTCCGTCAAATTTTGCAAGTCATCCATTTTTATGAAAGAAAGACTAGATATTGTACTATGGAAAGGCGTTTGCTATTTCTTATCTATAATTGGGAAAAATACCCCAATAAATCTGTAGCTTTTATTTGGGAGCATAAAGACTACGTCATCAATAAACCAATAAATCTGTAGCTTGTACACTAATTTAGTGATCGATTGGCTATAATCAATCAATATTACAATTTTCTTTATTGTCTACCTTATAGTTCTTCCACTTACCTTACTGCCTAAATTTCCTATCCTAAGTTATCGGGACCTCATCAACTTTACTTACTTTTTAGGCAAATCAAATTTTCAGATTATTATATGTTATTCAGTTTAATTAAGTTGATTTATTGGTCACTTTGTTCGCCAAAAACTACATGAGGGATAGATTCAGGTAGAGCATGTTCCAAGAACTTGTCAACTAGCATATTTGTTGACAAAGCCACTTACAGGAAATGATTACACACAATTACTACCACGATAGTTCTATAGAATCAAGACAATTTTTGACAGCACTACGCTGTTTTTGATCCCTATTTGGGAGATTTTTGTATATCCACTCTCCTAGTAGGGATGACTCTTTAGGAATCAGATACATAGGCTTGTATGTATCTAACTCTCAAGGAATCATTCCCTCCCATATTCAATATATATATATATATATATATTCAAAAAAGAATCAAGACAAGGCCTGATTTTTCTTCCCACAAAAATCTAGATCTTGTTGGGGACCTCATCAACTTAACTTACTTTGTGGGTAAATCGAATTTTCAAATTATGATATGTAATTCAATTTAATTTAGCTAGCTAGCTAGGGCTGCTTATTTCTAACCCAATCGAGCAGGTAACTTGGAGTGCGCCTTTGTCATGCCTATAAATAGAACAAACAAATCTTCCAAAATATTACTCAGCGCATAAAATCAGTTAGCTGGAGTGCAATCACAAACACAAAGCAGACATTTCTCTCAATTAAGTTTGAAGCACCGTGCGGGAAGGTGAAATGGCAAGTTTTAACAAGGGTTTTCATCATCGCAAATTATTAGCTACAGCTAACTGTAGCCAGATGGCTACATCCACGAGGCGCGACCACTACGGAGCAGAGGAGCAGAGGGTGTGAATGTGATTTGGGAGGGAGCGCGCGACTTTGTTTTCTTTTTTTTGTTTTCTTTTTTTTTTTTTCTTTTTCTAAAGACTTTTATTTTATTTTATCAAAAAACTTTAAATTGTTGTAACTTTTAATATATAAGTTCAAAATGAAAAAAAATTATACCATTGTTCATATAAATTCAAGCTCTTAAACAAGACCAGTCATGGATATGTTTTGACAACTTTTAAAAAATTATTTTTACATGTATAAGTCGTTCTATACTTTAATGTGATTGTATGTACATATTTTAATGTGAGAATGTACATGTTTTAATGTGACAATGTACATGTTCAAATGTGAGAATGTACATGTTCTTTAATTAACATTTGTACATGTTTGTATGTCCACCCTAAACCCGCCACTACAAACCCTAAAAATGCCTTCGACGTTTTTTTAGCTTCCTAGGGTGGGTTTTAGGGTGCGTGGGGTTAGGGTAATCTATTTGGAAGCCGTTCTATACTTTAATGTGAGGACGTATGTACATATTTTAATGTGAGAATGTACATGTTTTAATGTGACGATGTACATGTTCAAATGTGAGAATGTACATTTTCAATTATGAGAATGTATATGTTTTAATGAACACCTGTACATGTTTGTATGACCGTCTGTACATGTTTGTATGACTGTATGTACAAGTGTTTTTTCTTATATGTACAGGTTTTAATCTAAGAATATACATATTTAGTGATTCGTACATGTTTATGTGACCTTCTGTATGTTTTTAATGTACATGTTTTTACGTGATGATGTACATATTTTAGTGAACATTTGTACAGGTTTGTATGACCATCTGTACAAAGTTTTCTTTTATGTTCAGTGCACTATACATGTAAAAATAAATTTTTTTAATGTTGTCAAAATATATCCATGACTGATCTTGTTTTGAAGAGCTTGAATTTAGGTGAACGATGATATAATT